>JAASFQ010000839.1:0-13465 GCA_023333845.1 Globisporangium polare | reverse complement strand
TGCATCCACTGTTGTGCTGTCTGACGACGAACGTGCATCCCACCCAACCCGGCCAACTCTTGCTGAGCTGCAGAAGCTGAGTATGCTGGGGCGTTTCTCCAACGCATCGTCTGAAGACAGCTACTACAGTGATGAGGACGACGACGACGATGATGACGACGGTGAAGATGATGATGAAGATGATCCGGACAGTAGCACACTTGGCCCGCAATCGATTGGGGACGCACTGCCTCCGGCACGCGTCAGCATGGTCCTCCCAACTACCTCTGATAACCACGTGATGTTCGACGAAACAGACAGCGAAAGTCCCAGTGGTGGTGATGACGCCGACAAAGACGATGTCTTCGAGGATGCAATCGAGATGCCGAAGTCCTCCAGTGGCCCGCCAAAGTCGGCTGCTTTCTCGGAAGGCGGGTACACCACTGCCTACGAGACTGCGCCGTCGTCCTCCGCGTCCACTCATGTGTCGGACGAGTCTTCACCGTCATCTACGATTGGGTTTGTCCATACGACCTCTGCTACCCACCGCTTCAGTGATGATGGGTCCGACAACTTCGACCGTCCGTCCTCGCCATACGTGGTCACGCTTAACCGCAACTCGTTCGACTCTGGAACCCCCCGCGGCAGCTCTGCCTCGAACCCTGGCGAATCGCTCGGCCAGCTTCTGTTTGAGGCGATCAACACGGTGCCAAAGTCGACTGAAAAGGAGTCCCACGAAGAGCCGCAGTACTTCGACACGGACAGTGAGCGCGGGAGTATCGCTGAGCTTCGTTCAAGTCGAGGCGTCACAGGCAGCGACGACAAGTTTGACCTGCTCGACGACGATGTGCGCCGAACATACTTGAGAGGTGACGAGGACGACGCGCCCAAGTCTGGGGGCAAGCGTTGGGGTCGCCCCAACCTGCTGAACAAGCTCGCGCCAGTGGCGCACGTGTTTGACAAGAAACTGTCGAGCAGCAGCAGCTCGAAGGCGTCGAGCAGCAACAGTAACAGCAACAGCAACTCGTCGTCGAACGACGAGAACGACGAAGAGCGCATCAAGCCGCGAACGACCGCGCTGGGTGCCGTTGCTGCGAAGCTGGCTCGAAAGGCGACATCGTCGAGTACCAAGACGTACTCGATCGAGCAGGGACACCCTTTGCCGAGCAACCGCCTGCGCAAGGCGAGCAGCTCTGCAAGCGTCGAGATGGACGACGACGAGGGTTCGGTCGTGTACTCGCCGACGGCTCAGGAGACCAAGTCCAAGTCCAAGTTCGGGTTCTTCCGCTCGACTTCGGCAGCCCCTGCTGTTGCTGCGCCGGCGGCGTTCGCCAAGCGCTTCGTGTGGAAGAAGTCGGCGGATAAGAAGAAGAAGAAGGGTCGCAGCGACGACTACGACGATGATGATTACGCGGGCCTCTCGATCGCGGCTTAAGCCGCCAGATGCATCTCTAGGTGTGTATATTAATGTGTCAAGTGCGAAGGTGTTCCCCATGCGTTAGCGTTTGGCGCTGTTTTGCTGCTTGGCTGGCTTCTGTCTAGTATTCTAGTATTTGTACATGGTCTTGTTCGCTCTGCTCATTAGCACGGACGTCAGAGCGCGAAGCTTCCCAGCGTAGAGGTAGCTGTACTCAAAGTCAAGACTCGTCGCAGCGGCCGCTGCTCCAGTCATCATATCTGGCACTGGCACCAGCTCGCGTGACTCGGTTGTCGCTGTCATTGGGTCAAGGCTGCGTCGCAGGTGGATCTGGAGTCGGAAGAAACGCATGAGCGCCGGCACGTAGGAGCGCGAAGGCACCTGCGGCAGCAACTCTTCCAGCGTCTCGAGCTGCTGCATCGCGGATTCCGACTTGTCGAGATGGAACAGCACACTGGCACGCAGCACGCTCCATTCGCAGATCGCCTGGGCGTCGAGTGAGAAAGGCTGCTGTTGGGGTCGGCGGTTTGAGTTGAGTTTGATCACTTTGCCGTTCAGCTGCAGCAACCCCATGGACGCGACGCTCGTGCTCTGGACTTGGAACCTGTCGAGATGCGCTAGCGCTCTGTCGTGGAGGCTTTGCTTCTCCTGCTCTTGGTTGGTGACGGTACTCCTCAATGTTGCCGATGCTGAGCAGTAGCTGAAGCAGTACACGTAGAGGATCTCGCACGGTAGCAGGTGCAGGTACCAGTCGGCGCTGTTCACGAACACCGTCACGCGCTGCGCCAGACACGCAGCCTCGGGGTCCTTCATCCTGATTTCGTCCAGGAACCGCAGCGACGACCTGAGCAGCAGACGCACAGAGCTGAACAGCTGAGCGCTGTCGGTGGTCTCACTCTCACTCTGATGTTGTTGGTTCTCAGTGGCGAGCAGGTAGCTCGCAGCGAGGAAGATGCTGCAGAGCCCGCGCAGTTTGCTTGGAGCGCTCGTGCATTTGCAGATTTCCATGAAGAGCGGCGTCGAGATGTCAAAGTTGAGGGTCACGAAGTGTCGATAGCCAAAGTCAAAACGTAGCAAGTGCGCTTGTTTGTCTCGTTCCGACAGAGCGACTGCGCGAGTGAGTCGTTCCAGCGATGTGCTTCCTTGTGGGCTCTGTGATTCGCTCAGACTCGCGCTCCAGAGGTGCAGCACTGAGTTGGGGTAGCGCTCAAGAGACTGCAGCTGGACGCTTGCGACCTTGATCGCGTACTTGTGCTGCGTGACGCCATCCTTGTCTTGCTGTTGAAGCATTCTGAGCACACCTGAGCTGTGGAAAAGTGCCAGAGACGCCCATGCGGCCCGAGGATTCGCTGGATCGCAACAGCACTCAAGCAGGTTGTTGAGCGCCAGAGCGGGATCAAAGCCGCCCATGTTGACAGCCATGCTTCCCAGCCACTCGAAGCCCTGCAGCGCGGTCGCACTCGCCAGCTGCAGCGTCCCAAGACCAAAGCAGAGCCTCACTCTCACGTCTTCAAGCAGACTGGCAGGAAACAACACCGACTTCACACCTTCAGGCTCAGGTTTTACTTGGTTGCTGACCTCCGCATACACAGCAACACACCGACGGAACTGCGTCATCGCCTTCACGTTCTTCTCGGCGATCAGCTGAAGCGCGGATGACAGCAGCAACACCTCGGCAAGCGACACGCGCAGTACTAGAGCACTGGCGCGCGAGAGCGATGGCAGGTCACCCAGCGCCTGCATCCAGTCGAGCGTCTGCTTGGCAACCAACCGCGCTTGTTGTACGGCCAGCACGTCATTGGAGATCATCACGCGGACGAGCTCCATCTCGAGTCGCAGCAGCAGGATCATCGGGTCTGCTGCACTTTCTACTGCCATCAGCACGACGAGCTCATCCCGCGCCTCGTGCAGCTTGTGGCTCCAGATCCACGCCTGGCACTGCGCAATACGCTCCTTCAAGTCTTGACTCATAGGAGAGTGCTGGTGAGCACCAGTCAATGGGCCAATTGCGCTTGTGACTGGAGCTGAACGAGTCGGCACCAGGTCCTTGAACATTGCGGTCTCCAGAGCTGCACGCTTGCGATCGCAGAAGCGGACCACGCGCGTGGTCCTACCTGCCCCACTGATGGTGTCTGGGATCCACAGCTCAGTGAACCTGCGCATCGAGAGCCCAGACACTGGCACGCCATCGATGGTCACGACCACGTGGCCCGGGTGCAGCGTCGCGTGAACCTCGGAGCGCGCGAGCAGCTCCGGAGCCACGTGCTTGACCACGAACTGCCTGCTCCAGAGCTCGCGCGTGAAGCGCAGCACGGCCGCGGCGCCGCAGCAGTCGCGCTGCTCCAGCGGACACTCGTACTCGCCCGGCGCCATTGACTTGACGGAGCTCTTCGTTCTCTCTTTGTGAGCGTGAGTCTCTGTGTGTCGCAATTCGCATTCTGGTGACGCCGGCCAGCTGTTCATGGACAAGCGCTGGCTGTCCCCTCACTTTCCTGTTCAGTTTGCTGCTATCAAATCTAATGGTCCTATGTTATCCAGACATTTTGCAGCATCAGCTTAATTCATTATGTGTTTCTGGTACCTGATCAATATGATTCCCGAGAATACATTATACGTTTGTCCTGTGAGTAAGGTATTGAATTTAAAGGGACCGCACATCGCGATCTTCGCGAGCAAACTGGTGTGGCCACTTTGAGATGGATACGCTTCTAAATCAGGTGCGGCAGCAACTTCAAAATGAGTCAGTCCACCGCAATGCCAACGGACTCGTCAATGGATGGACACACATCCACCAGCAAGCCGTCAGACACGAAAGAGAAGGCTCGGCGTACCTCTTCGTGTCGCACGGTCGGAGCTCTCCCATTGTCGAGCGGACATGAAGCTGTGAGGGGTATCATCACGAAGACACAACTCTTCAGGTCTATGCGCTTGCATGTTGCAACTTAGTCCAGCTATACATGCGCAATAGAGGAGCTTCCGCTGCGTGTCCCTGCACTAACATTTGCCTAGCGAAGCGCTCTATCTCGCTCGTACTGTCCCAGGAGGCTCGCTGCATGCTACACGGTCGACAAAGTGACTAGATCAAGTTCGATTTCGGTTTTCACGTTTGGCGGGCACCTCGATGACCAGTATCGATGCATCGCTCAGCTGATCACGACGACGCGGTTGATGACGAACTGCGCGAGCGGGAAGATCACGAGCATGCCGATGACGCCGCCCGCGAGGATGTCCGACGGGTAATGGCGGCCCAGCGCCACGCGCGAGAAGCCGATCGAGAGCGCCCAGACGACGATCAGAGGACAAAGCACGGTCGGCGACATGTGGAAGAACTCACGGATCATGCTCGGGTGCGCTGTAAGACGTATAGCATACGAGATACGGTGAACATCCTGGGTTGCGCATTGTCACACGCGAGTACTACTGGAGCACGTACTCTCCGAGAGGTAGAAGATAAGCGCGACGATGCAGCCTACGCGCGTGGCGTGGCCCGACGGGAACGAGTGCTGGTCAGGGCCGACAAAGCGGCTGTCGGTTTGGTGGTGCGGAGGCCGCGCGCGCTTGAAGATGAGCTTGAGCACAATGATCACCAGCAGGTCCACCTACATAGAGAGAGATACAAGAGCCGCAATAAAGGTACAACACATACAAGAGCGCATTAGCTATCGAAGTTGAGCGCGAGCGATCCACATATCCAACAGCACCAGTGAATGCACGTGACACGTACAAACATGCAGATGTAGAACGACGCCGTGATCGTCTTGGTGGACAGCGCCATGTGGTCGAGCAGCCCCGCAAACCACGAGAGCACGAGCACGGGGAGCACCATGAGCAGCCACCTGCACACACACAAACACACAAGCACGCACAGAGCCATATAAGCAGTTAAGCCACCTGCACATCCATTCAGCCGCCGTTTTGCATTGGAGAGCGCGCGCACAACAACGTACATGATGCCGTCGCCCGTGTGCGAGAGCGCCTCCCAGAGCAGCCGCCCGCGCGGGTTCTGTCCCCAGCGCTGGTACGTGAGCGTGGCGAGCGTGAGGTCGTACGCGTAGAGCTTGTCCGCGAGACTCATCCTGCTGTGCTCTTGGCTGTTGCTGCTTGGAGAGCGAATGAGGAGTGCGACGCGCTCGTCGTCGTGTAAAGAGCGAGAGCCCATTCTGCGCCGAGCATTTCAGCTGCTCCAAAACGAATCTCTCTCATTGGAGAACACGTCGATGTTATGGACACTAGCATACAATTATCGGGTATGCCGTCCAACCATTTCCGACGCTCGCAAACTGAACAGGGACTTTGAAAACCGAAATTACCCAACCACCCATGAGTTGCACGGCAATTTTCATTTTTAGCCACATCATGGCATTCAGCAAGGCAGAGCACAATGGAGTCGATGTTGTCTGGCGAAGACCAGTCTGCAGTACGACCGGGCTCTCCATCTGTCTATCACGAAGTACTTGTGGACTCGCTCTGCAATCCTTCATCTCTAATAGTACAGACCGGACCTATAAGTATGAAGTCGTGTCCCCCGGTCAGTACTTCTTCACCGGCAGATGGGTCGTCTTCCTATTGCGACTGGGCAGAATACGAAAGTTGCAGAATGCCGAGGCGCCGATGAACGCGTGCCAGCAGCCGTGGAAGAAGCGGAACGGGTCGTTGTCGTCGTCCAGACCGCGGACGAAGCAGCCGACGCCGCAGCCCAGGAAGAAGATGCCGCGCGTCAGCTGCGTCCAGTCGTAGCGCGGGATCCGGCGGCGCACGGCGAAGCTCGCGAAGAGCCCGGTGAAGCAGAGCAGGATCGGCATGACTGCGTTGAAGTCGTCCCAAGGGTTCTTCTCCTGGAAGACCAGCACGAGCGCCAAGAAGACGTACTGGAGGTACCGCTCGTGCAGCGGGTTCGGCAGGTCCATGAGGTGGATCGCCCAGATGATGAAGCTCATGACCGAGCCGATGTTGTCCAGGCGGTGCCACTGGCCCTGCGAATTGCACATTCATCACAGTGTACACGTTAGATAACGACAGCTGCTGATGGTGGAATGCGACGCACGCTGGTGCAGATAGTGGTGCAAGCGGTAGCTCATTACGTACCTCTGTGAGCCACAACGGGCCATCGATGCTGTCACAGCAGTGGTAGAGGAAGCTCGTGGCCATGGTGAAGGTGCCAATGAACTCCTGGGCGTGCAGCAATGGATAGGATACACCGATCGAAATACGTCAACAAGTGCTCGGCAGAGTGACCGAGAGACCAGGCAGACGCCGCAAGCGGAAGCCACAACGCGCACCTCGAACACATACTCTCGGCGGTGCAGGTTGACGATCGCCGGCAGCATGCAGAGGTTCGTCACGCCCGTCACCAGCAGCATCATGGCCGTCTCGAACGAGTTCCGCATGGCTGCGGCCCCACTTGCTGCAATGTCACTTTGCGTCGAGGTGCCAGAAAACCCAGAACGGGTGATACCAAGGTATCAGTGGGAAATGGTATCAGCGCCGTTTTGGTATCAAGACAAAACCGGAGTTTGACACGTTTTGGAGAGCCTTTCAAAAGTCAAGTGAGCTCAATCAAATTTGAATAGAAAGCTCGTATGTCTGGACGGCGCCTTTAGAGTATTGAGAGCTTTCATCGCGGGAAACCACTGCCCGAAAGGGTAAAACGTGATAAATTTCTTTAATTTCTCGGGATTCCCTCACTCGCTGAGGGGCAACGGACTCCGTTTCAGAAATGTCCAGCAGTCCATGCAGCTTTCACGTGTCCACGAGAACGTCAGGTCCTGCGCCAGACTTGATCTTTGGATGCTCTCGCAGCACGCTGTCTCGCTCCGACCACGCCCCTGCGAGAGCATCCAAAGATCAAGTCTGGCGCAGGGCGGGGAGTTTCTCAGGAGTTTTCCAGCAAATTGGAATCTCATTCTCCTCAAGACCACCTCATTCTCCGACAAACAATCGACGCTCGCCTTGCTGCGCGATCGGCTTGTGTTCCCACATCTCGCAGCAGGTTCACTCCCGTACCAACACTGGCTGCAGTGCGTGGGCGCGACCCGAAATCGGTCGAGTCGATTGGCCGCCAGGTATGTTTGTGCGCGCTCGTCTTGTCCTGTTGCTTTCCGGCATGAACAACTCTCACATTCGAGCTCTTCCTCCAGACTGTTGGAGAACTGCTGTGAATGGCGGTCCAGCTGGCACGGTTCACGAGCCACGGTCGTTGGCTGAGATCCTTCAGCGTGAGACTATACGAGAGTGTGAGTGGATCAGAATGCATTTGTTGCTGAGAGCAGCAGTGAGCCGCAAAGTTGGCGGCTCAGTCTCCATTTCCCCTCACGGTGTGTAACAAGTTGCCTGCTTGTGTGGTTCTTCCCAGTGTGTGCGATCTCTGAAACAGACTCTCCGTTCGAGTCCCCATTCCTTTCGTCATTCTCCATTCTCACATCTCTATCTCTCAAGTCAAAGCCCACGCCACCTCTCAACCAATGGACTCCGATAGCCACAAGCGACTGGAGTGGCCGACTGTTCTGTGCGTCACGATCGGCGCTGCGCTCCTCGCGCTCGTGATCTTCGTGCTCTCTTGGCTGGACCGAAAGCAGTACTCGTCCATGAGCCTTGGGGCCAAAGGAAAGAAGCAAGACAGCAGCAGCCCTCGCAGGCGGACGTTGGAAGAACCAATCTCGACGCTGCCGATTCTCAAGAACACGCTCGACTTCCTCCGCCACGAGGACCATCTCCACGACTGGATCTTCGAGCAGTGCGAGCGCTTTGAAGGGCGCCCCTGGAAGTTCAAAGTGCTCGGAAGACCGCCCGCGATCGTGTTCAGCGACCCGCAGGCGTTCGAAGACATCCTCAAGACCCACTTCTGGAGCTTTAAGAAGGGCGAAGACTTGCACGAGACCTTCTTTGAGCTCGTGGGCGACGGTATCTTTGCGGTCGACGGGGAGACGTGGAGCATGCAGCGCAAGACCGCGAGTCACCTGTTCACGCTCCGAGAGCTACGCGACACCATGGCGGCGGTGATCGAGAGGCACACAGCCATGCTGAGCGGCGTCCTGGATCGATTCGCAGCCGACAAGAAGCAGTTTGATCTCTTTGCGCTGCTCAACAAGTTCACGATGGGTGCGTTCTGCGACCTGGGCTTTGGTGTCGACATCACCTGTCTCGAGCATGAACAGGAGGAGGACTCTGTCCACCCGTTCCAAGGCGCCTTCGACCGCGTGCAGCAGGTCATTCGCCTCCGCATGAACCGCCCGCGCTGGCTCTGGAAGCTCCAGCGCTCTCTGAATCTCGGAGCCGAGCGCACGCTGCGCGCCGACATGCCTGTGATCGACGACACGGTCTACCAGATCATAAGAGAGTCGCTTCACACGCAGAAGAGTGTGAGTTTTCCCACTGCAGGCCCAGCCCAGACAACGATCGTGTCGCTCTCTCTCGACAACCCCGCGAAGTTACAAGGACAAACCGAGGCGCGAACAGTGGACCCCAAATACCTGCGTGATATCGTCGTGGGATTTTTGCTTGCCGGTCGGGACACCACGGCGCAGACCATGAGTTGGCTCTTCCTGTGCCTCAGCGAGAACCCGGAGGTTGAAGCCAAGCTCTACCAGGAGCTCACCCAACAACTGCCCGAGTGCCTTGGTGCTGGTACCAAGATCGCAACGCTAGACCAGGTGCAGTGCCTCGTGTACCTGGACGCCGTGCTGCACGAGACGCTGCGACTGTACCCGCCCGTGGCGTTCAACTGGAAGATCGCGGTGCGCGACTGCGTGCTCTCGGACAGGACGCTGGTGCCCAAGGACACCTACGCCGCGTTCCCGTCGCATGCGCTTGGCCGCATGACTCACGTGTGGGGAGAAGACGCCAAGCACTTCCGACCGGAGCGCTGGATCGACCCGGAGACCGGGAGAGTGCGCTCCGAGTCGTCGTTCAAGTTCATCGCCTTCCACGCAGGGCCGCGCCGGTGCCTGGGCAAGAACCTGGCGATGATGGAGATGAAGATCGTGGTGGCGACGCTGCTGAGCCGCTTTCAGATCGAGACTGCGAGGCGCTCGGAGGGCGAAGTGAAGTATGGGATGTCGCTCACGCTCCCCATGAAGACGCCGCTGCCCACGCGCGTGGCCAGGCGCCAGGCTTCGCAGTTGGCGACGCAGTGAGTGAGTGGGGATTCAGTTGTGCATTTGCATGTTGTAGCTCCAGCAGTGCCTTTGTCGAGTAGGTTTTGCTCATGTGATCCATTCATGTAGGAAATGTATTGGTTGTCTGGGCAGCAGCGAGAGCGGTTATGAGGATGGCACCCTGACGCGATCAGAGGGAGGATCGACACGCTGGACCTGGTTACCACTGATAAGTTCAGATGGTCAACGTCTGGGTGCTCCTCTCCCTTGACTTTCAATCCAATGGGATTATTGGACCTCGGATGGCGCGGACGAAATTCAGCAGCAGCTCAATGGCCCCACTGTGCCTCCCGTGCTGCTCTGTCAGATCCCCAGGGCTCGCAGCCGCTCAGTTCGTATACCCCATTTGCAGATTCGCCACCAGCCGCCCAACAGCTACAACAGTGTCAACAGGAAGCCACCATGGTGCACGTCGACTACGCCGTGGTCTTGGGCCTCGCCGTCGCAGCCAAGGCTCTCCACTACCTCTACGAACTGCTCACGATCCCAAAGCCCATGAAGGTGTCGCTCGCGCTCCCTCGACCGGTGGGGACGCTGCCGCTGATTGGCAACACGCTGCAGACGGCGCAGCACTTCCATCGCATCCACGACTGGTTCCTCGAGCAGAGTCAAGTGCACGGCGGGAACCCGTTCTACTTGTGCATGTTTGGCGCGCAACACCTGCTCGTGGTCGCCAAGCCCGAGTTCTTCGAAGACATCAACAAGACCCACTTCGAGAGCTTCGACAAAGGACCGCTCTACGCCGACCTCATGCGCGACGTGCTCGGCGAGGGCATCTTCGCCGTCGACGGCGACAAGTGGTACCAGCAGCGCAAGACCGTGAGCAACTTGTTCACGCAGCGCGGGCTGCGCGACAACCTCACAGCGAGCGTGTGCACGAGCCTCGTACCGTTCCACCGGATCCTCCAGCGTGCAGTCGATAACAAGGAGGCCGTGGACCTCGCGAAGCTCTTCTTCCGGTTCTCGACTGAGACGTTCGTGGATTTTGGGCTCGGCGCGCACATGGGCACGCTTGAGGCCGAGGAGGACCACCCGTTCCAGGCCGCGTTCGATAACGCCGAGCACGTGCTTCTCCACCGGTTCTTCCGCCCGCCGTGGGTCTGGAAGGCGCTGCGATGGCTCAATATAGGGCTTGAGAAGGAGATCAAGGAGTCCGTGCGCGTGATCAACGACACGATCTTCGGCATTATCTCCAAGTCCATGGCGACTCGCGACGAGAAGAAGGCCATGGGACGGAAGGACATCGTGTCGCTCTTCATCGATAGCTTCGACCACAAGAGCCTGAGCGAGAAGTTCGAGCCGGCCGTGCTGCGCGACATCATCGTAAGCATCCTCGTGGCTGGGCGAGACTCGACGGCCGTGACCATGAGCTGGTTCTTCTATCTGCTCAGCGACCACCCGCACGTCGAAGCCAAGATCATCGAGGAGCTCCTGGAGCACGCACCCGAGCTCATGCGCGGTGAGGTCGAGGCGCTCGGCATGGAGGACTCGCAGAAGCTCGTGTACCTCGAGGCCGCATTGCGCGAGACCACGCGACTGTTCCCGGCGATCCCGCTCAACATGAAGACGGCCAACAAGGACGTGGTGCTGCACGACGGCACGTTCGTCGGCAAAGGCTGGAGCGTCATCTACGCGAGCTACACGATGGGGCGCATGGAGAACGTCTGGGGTCCCGACGCGACGCAGTTCAAGCCCGAGCGCTGGCTGCACCCGACGACGGGCAAGCTACTCACGTTCTCGCCCTTCAAGTTCACGTCCTTCCACAGCGGCCCGCGCGTGTGCCTCGGGATGACCATGGCGATCATGGAAATGCGCATCGTGATCTCGAGCCTGCTGAGCAAGTTCCGCGTGCGCGTGGTACCCAAGCGGAAGGTCACGTACGACTTCGCGCTCATCCTGCAGATGAAAGACCCGCTGATGGTCACGATTGAGCCAGCGGGCCACAAGGGATCGTCGCCATCACAGCAGCCACACGTTGTGGAATCAGAGTCAGAATAGACTGTCAAATCGAATGTAGCCATGTCTGTCACTTGCAAAAACGAGAGAGAGAGAAAATAATCAGCCGTGTGAACACCTGAGACTTATAGCACTAGGCCACCTGCCTCGCAGGCGGGTGGACTCAGGCTTCAGAAAGCGCCTCCGGCGGTCAGCTACTCGTCTTCTGTGGCGGGATGAGCACCACGATCAGGCCGTACAGACCCAGCACATCCGCGGCAAAATAAATAAAGGTCGGTGATCACGAACCGCTTCTTTCCTGCCGAGGACTCAAAGCAATTCGGAATCCCTCGTAGGCACCTGCACCACCAGCAGCACAGGCCATTGCGACACGAATGACAGGTTGCAGCAGGTGTGCTATCGCACTCGCATCCTGGCAGTTCAAGTTCGTCGACAGATCGCGCACGGAGGTCGTCCAGCTGTCTTGTCACGTCCGCGTCCAAAGGGACACTTCCGACCACGGAGCGCATGGTTGGAAGGTCCCCATGAAAGATCGCTTGAAGTGTTGCTCAGCACAGGCCTGTCCTCTTGTTTTCCGCCACGCCAGAAGTCGTCGGATGATGAGACTCGGATGACGGCACGAGTCCAGTGGCATCATAGAGTTGGCTCCAGAGTGGGACCTTGAACCTTGCCACAGTCTCTGATAAAAAGCCACACAGTCTCTTGTGTCTTCATAAATCATCTCGAATCCGTTGAATCCGGTAGCTGACTGTTTTTAAGCATTTATCGACCTCTATATGCTAGCTAAAAATGCGCATAGGTTTGCTACGTGCTATGCAAGGTCGCACATCCGTACCTAACCGAGACTAGCCGTCGGAAGGATTCTCTGCGCTCGCAGAGGTTGCGGCAGTGCTTTCATTCCGCAACCTGCGCGCCAGAACGCACCCAGTTCCAGCCACAAGTAGCCATGCTCGACGCGCTCAGTCTCTCGTCGCACCCTCTTGTCGCCTTTGCCCTGCTGCTGGCGGCGGTAGGCGTCGCGCAGTGGCTCTACGAAGTCGTGACTCGCCCAGCAGCCATGAAGCACGCGAGACCGCGCGAGAGACCCAAGTGGACGCTCCCAGTCTTCCTCAACACCTTCCAGTCGATCTACCACGCACCCCACACGTACGACTGGCTCACGACCCAAGCCGAGCACTTTGGCGGTAAACCTTACTGGCTCAGTCTCATCGGAGGCCCCGCCGTCGTGGTGCTGAGTACCCCGGAGCAGTTCGAAGAGGTGCTCAAGACCCATTTCGAGACGTTCGACAAGGGGGAAAGGATGACAGAGAACTTTCGAGACCTGCTCGGCAATGGGATCTTCGCAGTCGACGGCATGAAGTGGGTCCACCAGCGGAAGACCGCGAGCAACCTCTTCTCACTGCGCTCGCTACGGGACTCGATGACCGAGAGCATCCACAAGCAAGCGCTCGTATTGAACAACATCATGCAACGCGCCTCACACTCTTCAGACAAGCCACTCGACCTCTTCAACCTGATGAACCGGTTCACGATCGAGACCTTCGCTGAGATCGCCTTCGGAGTCGAACTCGGGTGTCTGGAATCCGATACCGATCACCCGTTCCAAGCGGCGTTCGACAGCGCACAGCGTGCGCTCGTCTACCGCTTCATGCGTCCAGCATGGTTCTGGAAATCTCAGCGGTTTCTGAACATCGGTGCTGAAGCTGGCATCAAGAAGAACATCCAAGTGATCGACGACACGGTGCTGGGCATCATCGCGCAGTCGCTCGAGAACCGAAAGTCACAATCGTACGCTGGACTCAACAGCAGCTCAGGCTCTGGCAAGAAGGACATCGTGTCGCTCTTCCTGGACAGCATGGACAACGACAACAATGGCGACGATGCCAGACAAGAAGGAGCCTTCGACCCAGTGTTCCTACGCGACATCGTCGTCAACTTCCTCATCGCCGGTCGAGACACC
>JAASFQ010000838.1:0-13471 GCA_023333845.1 Globisporangium polare | reverse complement strand
CCCCCATGACGAAGCTCCGCAACCGCACCGTGCTGCTCACGGGCTGCTCGTCGCCGCTCGGGTACTCGTTCGCGGTGCAATTTGCGCAACGCGGGGCGAACCTCGTGCTCTGGGACGCCGACGTGCGCCTCGCGCAGCGCGTGGCCAGCGAGATCACGCGGCTCTACGGGGTCGTGGTCAGCGCGTATCAAGTGGACTTGCACGAGCAAGAACAAGTGTATGCAGGCGCACGGCACGTGGCGCTGGATGTGCTCAACGTGAGCATCGTGGTCAACACTTGCGATGTGCTGGGTGGCGCGCAACACGGACAGCTGCTTGTCGAGAAGAGCGACGACAAGGAGATTGCGGACTTGTTCAGGCTCCACGCGCTCGGCAGCTTGTGGCTTGTGAAGGCGCTGCTGCCGCAGATGCTCGAGAACAAGCAGGGCGGCCGTTTTGCGTTCCTGAGCTCCTCGGTGACGCTCGTGGGCAGCACGCGCGGCCTTGTGGACTACGCGGCCAGCAAGTTTGCGATCCTGGGCATGGCGCGCGCCTTGGACTACGAGCTCTTGCGTCTTGCGCAAGCCAACAACACACCTGCCATCCAAGTGACGACGGTGCTGGCGCCACTCGAGTACTCCAAGCTCGTGGCGACGCAGCTGAGCGCAGTCGCTGCCGCCAGGAAGGTCGAGCGCGGCTGGATGAAGCCTGATCTAATTGCGACCAAGACGATCCTCGCGCTCAAGCGCAACAAGCGCGAGCTCGTGCTGCCAGCCGAGTTGCGTTTCGTGCACGCGCTCTGCGTGCTGCTGCCGCAGGCCTGGGGCGACAAGCTGCTCGACCAGCTCAAGTACTCGCGCGCAAGTGCGTGCATCAAGTGAGAGAACCAGCGGATCGGGAGAGCCTTGCGAGAGTTTCGCTTTGCGTGTTTGCGCTCGCAACTTTGCTTGCTGGGTGTTTGATTGCGTTGGCATCTGCAAGACAAGTAGTGCACAACGCACCTTCGCTTTGCTTCTCGACTCGCTTCTCAATTTCAACTGCAGCATTTGCAACCCCGCTGCACCTCAAGCGCCACCGCCGTCCTTGAAACAAGAATCCTGTGACTTGGACTCGAAATGGGTGCATGTGTAATTTAGATACTTCATGGGGACATTTTGCAAGCTCACGAAAAATCAGGCAGCATATAAACAGGTTTCGAGCTCCTTCGAAGCATCGGTTCGCGCAATCTGTTGCATCTTAAAGAGATTTATTATAAAGAGGAGTTGGCACTGCGTTTCTTTCGCTTCTTGGCGCACGTGAGATCTCCATCAAGCAAAAACAGAAGCAACATGTTGCGCTCCGCCGTGCGCTCGACGCGCCGCGTTGGCACCGCCTGTCACCAGCAAATGCAACAGCACGTGCGCCAGCTCTCGCAGATGAAGGCGCCGTCTGCAGCTGTCTCCAGCAAGCAGCGGTTGTCCTCCCCCGTCATCTCGCAAGCCATGTAAGGATTGTGTTGCAATTGTGCTGCTGTTGTTGGCATTGAAGCTCCGCATGCATTACTTGCTTGCTTGGGTCTCTTTGCACTCGCACCGATAGACTAACGCACATATATGTGCATGCTTGTGTTTATTGCAGGCTGCTGGACCGCTTTGGCAAGCAGCACCGCTATGATTATCATCACCGTGGTCACACGGACGACCTCGCGCAGACGCTCTCGTACTGGAAGACTGCGCTGGCGGCGTCTGGCGTGTGCATCGCCTCAAGCTTATCCGATGATAACAAGGCGCACGCTGCGTCCAGCAAAGGAGACAACAGTGGGAATGGCGGCTCAGACCTGTTCGAAGAGCTCAAGCTGAAGCTCCGGGAGCTCTCGGGCGAGTCGCTCGCGTCGCTGCAGAAGATGCTGCCGGACGAGTACAAGGACGTGCAGAAGCAGGTGAGCGACTTTCTCGAGTCCGGCAAGGGCGGCCAGATCTCCTGGGGCTTCGCCATGGGCGTCTGCTCGGGCTTCGCGCTCAAGAAGGTGTCGAAAGTTGGCGCGATCGCGCTCGGCACGCTCTTCGTGCTCATGCAGTGCGCCAGCTACTCGGGCTACATCGACGTCAACTACAAGAAGCTCGAGCGCGACCTCATGGACTTCCTCGACATTAACAAGGTTTGTATTGTGTGCTTTGGTTTGTCGTGTTGGGCTTGCTGGCTAACCAACAGCACTGGCGATGTGACTGCTTGTGCGATAAGGACGGTAAATTCGACTCGCAGGACGTGGACACGGTCTACAAGCAGGTGATGCAGGTGCTCGAGTTCAGTTTGCCCGCTGGGAGCGGCTACGCGCTCGGCTTCCTCATCGGGTTTCGCTCGGGATAAGCTCGGAGGCAGCGTCAATAATGATGTCACTAAACTGATCGACATGCGCCTTTTGAATCAATGTCGTTAAACTGTGTTTTGAAAAAGAAAAAACACACACTCTGTATTTTGGTAAATCGGGTGGAGATCTAAAACATACTTTGTTTTGCACCAGCTGTTTTTCTGAGCCCTTTTGCCGCCCTTTTTCCCAAGCCTTTGCAATGCAACGAAAGGCGAGTTGTCTGATCTGTTTCCAACAGATTACCTGTCAGATTTACTTCGCGAAATGAGTCCTGACTGCGTATTTGAGCTGTGACAACGTATATTTGTGCAATACTGAATAAAGTTGAAGATGTGATGGGCGAACACTTGCTTGGATTTGATGTCGTTCCACCCCAAGCTCGTCGAATGTTCTCAGCGTTCCAAGATGCCGCATGACGGGCCTTTCGTCCGAGCTTTCGCTCCGCAGCGTTCCTTCCGTCCACAGACACTTTATTTCTTCTTCACTCCGCGTCCGGAGGATCCTTTGTCTTCTCGCATTCGAAAGGGCTCGTGTGAGCCAAAGCACTTTACCCGGGACGCGGTTTCTTTTCCTTCTCGCTGGCCAGCTGACACGAGAGAAACCCGCCAAAAGCAAAGCGCACGAGCTGATCCGCATCGCCACAAACCGCAAGAGAAGGCGCGAAACCGACTGTTGGCCCTCTCCATTTCTGCCCCGTTTTCTCCCCACGCGCTGGCGTCGTCTGTGTGTTCGTGGGTTGCTTTTGGTCCGGCTCTTTTGCCCAGTCGGTCAAACAACAGAGGGTGGGTGCATTGTAGGGCCAGGGTCTGGAGCGACGCCTCCTCTACAACAGCCCCAAGCAAAAGAGTCAGTTGAGGTGGTGATTCGGTCCGCCCAGCCGCCAGTGCCGCATTTTGACTTGGAGTTTGTATCGCGACCCTCCCTCCCTCCGCCGCGCTTTCCTTTCCGTTCGCTTGTCCGCCGCCGAACACACACACACACACACTCCCTCACTCCTCTATAGTAGCGCCCTCGTGTGTGGCGGTTGATAGACGAATATGCGGGTGTTCTCCACGACGCGCGCGCTCCTGTGTCTCGTGGCGGCGGCGGCCTCGTTCGCGGCAGCAGCCACCACGAGCGACGGCAACGCGGCCGTGTCCGCCGGCGACGTGGTCAGCGTCTCGGAGCTCTCGACGACCTCGACGATCTTGGTGAGCGCGCTCGCGACGACCCCAACTCCGACCCCGACGACGAAGACGCCTAGCACTACAACGGCGACGACCACGACTACCACGGCACCGAGTGCGACGGAGGCGACTTCGGACTCGACGACGACCACGGGCTCCGGCAGCACCAGCAGCACGCCGTCGACGACGACAACGCCGACCACCACCACCACTAGTGGCGCCGCCGTGACGTGCGTGTTCCGATACTCGATGCCGACCTCCAGCAACCTCTCGGGCGAGCTCGCCAGTGCTGCGGCCGCTGCTGCTGCTGCGACGACGAGCGGCTCAACTGACGGCAGCTCCGATGGCTCGAGCGACTCGAGCGTCACCGTTGGCAGCCAGGATTCGACCCACAGTACCGGTACCACGACTACCACGGGCTCGACTGACGGTACCGTTGTAGATGCGGGCTCGACCGGTGATGCGGGAAGCTCGACGGCGAAGACGCCGACGCCGTCATCGACCACGAAAGCGCCGTCATCGACCACGAAAGCGCCTACGGCGACCACGAAGACGCCTGCTGTGACGACCAAGGCACCGTCGTCCACCCCCACGGCGACCACCAAGACCCCAGCGGCGACCACCAGTGGCGGATCCAGCGACGGTACTACTCGTCGTGCACTTGCAGCTGGCGAGGAGGCTACGAACGAGCCATCTCCATCTCCTACGCCAACTCCTACCTCCAAGAAGACGCCAACACCGTCATCATCGCCTTCGCCAACGCCAACCACCACCAAGAAAAGCTCGACCGTCACGACTGCCACCCCAGCTACGGATTCGCCTTCGGCCTCGCCCGCGGCGTCTTCGGGGTCTTCTACCACGACTGGCAGCTCGTCCAACGCGTCGTCCGTGACCGCTACTACCACGGGTTCGTTCAGCTGCGACGCCACCTTCTACGGTGCGTGGGCCAAGCTCGGACTCAAGTGTGGAGGCCAAGATCTCGATGTCGAGTCCGCTGTCGCGCAGACCCAGTGCCTGATCTACTCAGGTCTGGAATCCAGTGGCGTGATCTCCAACATGAAGATGTGCATGTCGGTGTGCCGTTTCCCAAGCTGCACGGATGGCGTGTGGGACTATGCTGCGGAGGACGGTATCAGCTCGTCCATCTACAAGGAGCTGAACTTCAACCAGCTGATGAGATACGCCGGTGCAAGCTCTGCCCTTACGGGTGTCGTGGAGCAGCCGTTCACGAACCTGACCATGAACGCGGACAAGCAGTGCGACTACAAAAGCGAGGACTCGTTCAGCTCGTGCAAGTGCAACAACCTACTCATCGGAAAGTCGTCCAGCTCTGGAAGCAGCGCTACTGTGGCGCCTGCGCTGACAGTGCCTGTGGACAAGGGTCTTGCTGACAGCGACCACTGGGCTGACGGACAGGTGAAGAAGTCGATTGACAAGGTCGGCATCGCTGCGAGCACCCTTGGTTCGAGTGCGGTGGGCCTGACCGTCGTTGGTGGCGGCATCATGTCCGTCGCCAGTGGTGCCGTTGGCGCAGGATCGGCTGTCACAGCTGGTGCGAGTGTTAGTATCGCTATGACCGCCGTGGACATTTGCCAGTTCAGCATCATGATCAACCAGATGAACCTCGACGCCCGCCCGCGCTTCCTCGAAGACATGGGTCGCCGCATGGCTCCAGCTGGGTACAACTTCCTCCCATTCTGGAAAACCAAGAACACGACCTCGACTTCCCGTCGTCTCGCTGACTCCAACTCGACTAGCACCCAGACCCAGGGTATGGAGCGCTACGCGCAGCTGGTTGGTGTGCAAGTGGACAAGCTCTTCTACCTGACTGTGGCTGGTGTTGCCGCTATGGTCGCGGCGTTGTTCCTCGTCTACGGTCTCGTGATGGGCATTTGCTATCCTTTCGTGGAGGATTTCGGTGCGTTTGCACGAAAGTGGCTCGACAAGGCGGTCGGCGTGCTGATGATGATCCTGATCCTTTCCGAGTACGTCATCGGAGTGACTGCGACTTTCCAGTTCTGCTGGTGCATCGACAACAACCGCGTTGATGCGAGTTTGTTCCTGTCGATCTTCACGGTGCTGGTGTTGGCGATTGGAACCATCTTGTACGGCATTGTCGTGGTGAAGAGGCACGAAGACGAGCTGCGCGACCTCGGCACGAAGGACCACTTTGACAAGCGCGTCCACGCCCGTTACGGGCCACTCTACGACGAGTACAAGTTCGAAGGCCGGTTCTTCTTCGCGCCAAAGCTGCTGCTCGCGCTTCTCTGTGGCATGACGACCGGCATGGTGTGGCTGCAGGGTCTGTGGCAAATTGTGGTCATGATCGCGCTTCACATCGCGTTCTTGTTCTACCTGGAAGTGAAGCAGCCGTACCCGACCCAGTTCGTGCAGAAGACCTCGTCGTTCGTGATCATCATCAAGATCTCGGCGCTGTTCCTGTCGTTCTTCCTGATTTCCTCGGCGACGACCTTTAACAAGGACCTGCCACTGGATTTGCGTGAAGGTGTGGGCTTCGCCATCGTCGGCCTGCAAGTGCTGGTGTTGGTCTGTCTGCTGATCCGTCAAGTCTACATCTTCTACCGCACGTGGAAGCTCAAGAAGCAAGGCCAAGACAAGGGACCAGCGGTCACGACGACGAACAACCGCGATGGTGCGGATCCGTTCTTTGCGCTCGGTGACAACCAGCATAACCACACGGCGATGCTCGGTGAGGATGGAACGCCTATGAATCAGCACCACGGGCACCAGCAATACCAAGAGACCCCTAAGCTCCGAACAGAAGGCAGCATGAGCGGTGGATATGCCGTGAACGGAGGCGCGAACCAGCCTCCAAAGCTGCGCAACCTGCAGCCGAGCCGTCGCACGCACACTGTTGTTGTCCACGACGAGCCGCAGCAGCAGCTACAGCACTACCGCAACAACGAAGTGGACCTGTAAATCGGCTCGTGATTTAAGAAGAAGAGGAAGGACGTGTGACCAGCAGCCGGCTGAGCACTGGTGCTGAGGATTGAAGCGATTGCAGCTTTATAAAGGAAGGTCGAAGATGCAGAGAGAGAGAGAGAGAGAGAAAGCGAATGAGCTTCTCTCAGCGCCTTCTCCAGCGGTCCTAGGTATACAAGTGTGTGCGCATTTGCGTTTGTTTTTTGAAAGTGTTGTTTATATTTTTGCCTTTTGATTCATCGATCCTCTGCTCTGAAAACTTGTGGTGACCATGCATGCACTTGCGGAGGAGAACTTACTGGGGAGATCTGCTGACAGGTTGATTGTTGAGAGCAACACAGAGAGAGAAGACGAGCAGCAAACATCCAGCCAGGCAGCCATCGTCTTCACACATCACGACCGCACTTTCTCTGCCGCTCACGAGGACTAGTTCACGACTCGCGCGCTCATCTCGTACTGGATCTCCACGGTCGTCTTGCCCTTGGTCTCCGGGACGTACTTGACGATGAAGACCAGCGCGAAGACGAGCGACGTGGCGAAGGGCACGAACGAGAACTCGTTCAGCTCGCTCTGCAGCGTCGGGAACACGAGGCCCACGATGAAGGAGCAGATCCAGTTGACCATCGTGGCGATCGACATGGCGGTGGCGCGCGGCTTGGCCGGGAACATCTCGGCCACGATGAGCCACGGGATCGGGCCGAGGCCGATCTCGAAGAACCAGACGAAGCACATCATGCCGCCCACGCTCACCATATTGGCGAACGGCAGGTACTTGAGCAGGCCGAGCGTCATGACGAAGAGCGCGACAATCATGCCGACGGCCGAGTAGATGAGCAGCGGGCGACGGCCGGCCGTGTCCATGAGCATGAGCGCGACGCCCGTCGAGATGACGTTGATCGTGCCCACGAGACAAGTGCCCACGAGCGGGTCTTGCAGCCCGACGTTCTTGAAGAAAGAGTTGGCGTAGAACATGACAGCGTTGATGCCGCTGAACTGCTGCGCGAGCTGCAGCACGACGCCCACGATGAGCGGGAAGCGGATGTTGCGGTCCGAGAGCACGGCCCAGAAGCCCATGTCCCCCGACTCGTTGTCGCTCGCCGAGCAGATGCTGTCGATTTCCTCGTACACGTCCGTGGTGCCGCGCAGGCGGCGAAGAATGTCCGCCGCCTCCTTCGGGCGGTTCTTCGTGAGCAGCCAGCGCGGACTCTCGGTCAGCAGCGACGAGAGCGCGATCTGCAGGATCGCAGGGATGATCGTGCAGCCAAAGAGGAAGCGCCATCCGGGGTGCGCGACACCATCGCTGGGACCAGAGAACGCGAACGCCAACAAATCGACGATCAGGATGCCGCTCACGACGCCGAACTGGTAGCCCGTGCCGAGCGCGCCACGCAGGTTCGGCGGCGCGAGCTCACCCAAGTACAGCGGCACGACAACGCTCACCGTGCCCGACGCGTAGCCAACGATGAAACGGCCGACGATGAGCATGTAGATGTTGGCGGCGAAGGCCATGAGCACACCCGCGACGATAAACATGAGCGAGCTGATGAGCAGCGACTTCTTGCGGCCGATCGCATTGCTCATCTTGCCGGCCGTGAGCGACCCGATGGGCCCGCCGATCGCGAAGATAGACACGCACACCGCCCACTCGAACTCCGTGTGGCCGGGGAACACGATGTCCTACACACCGCAATATGAAGATTGGTAACAAGTGAGCTTCAGGTGGAAGTGATAAGGGCTGGAGTACTCCTGCCATATGGGTAACAAGGGGGCAAACCGTACCGGGTTAATGGCGCCCGTGACGCCCGTGTTGTAGCCGAACTGGAACGCGCTCATGAGCGCCACGCAGCAGGACGCGAGCAGCGGCACCGTGTAGCCCGGCTCAGGGAACTCGTCCGGCTCGCCAAGCAGCGGCTGGTCTTCGCCGCGCTACGTCATCATAAAAAAAGACACACACACAACCATATGGTTCAGTTAGCACCACGCCACAACAAGATCTTTTTGAGAAACAGGAAGTGGAGAGCTCCCTACCGCCACGAGGTTCGTGAAGCTGCCCCAGGAGCTGCGCGACTTCAAGTTGGAGAAGCTGCGCTCGCGCTGGAAACTCTGGCGACGCATACCCGGCAGCGCCATGAACGGCAGCTCCTGGTACAGGCGCTTCTGCTCCTCCACTACATCATACACAAGCCACACGTGTTAGCATATCCATCCCACAAAGCTGAAGCATGAGCACAAGCGCATCACAACGCCAAAGCAGACGCACCATAGAACTGGAGGTTCTGCGCCGTGTTGGAGCGCTTCTTGAGCCCCTCGGCGTGCTTGATGTCGGCCCAGCTGCCGTTCTTCGTGCCGAGCGCCACGTCGCTCTGGCTGTGCTGCATCGTGCCCGCCTTCGTGTGCTTCTGAGCTGCTTGTGGGCTGCTGCTTGGACCAGGGGCGAAGAAGGAAATGGCGCCAGAGAGCGCTCGCAAGATCGTCCGACGCGCCCGTCTCGGTCCACTGTAACTTCCAAACGCAGAGATGCGGCGTCATCTTTAGGAGGGTATTGTTCTGATTACTATTGCACAGCAGTCAATGAATGGGGATTATTGACTCGGAGGTATGCTGCAAAAGTAGCCACACACTGCGGAGATCTCACACAC
This sequence comes from Globisporangium polare, assembly GCA_023333845.1. Classification (NCBI taxonomy): domain Eukaryota; phylum Oomycota; class Peronosporomycetes; order Pythiales; family Pythiaceae; genus Globisporangium; species Globisporangium polare. Next base: position 4,397 of record JAASFQ010000838.1, on the reverse strand, counting down.
ACACCCAAACCTGATTCAGCTTTTGGTGGGTGAGGTTGCACGAAGGTACGGACATGCCGAGCATGACGTCACCCACCAAAAAGGGAGCGCCTCCCACTCAACCACCACCCGAAGGTGTCCGTCCACCAACGTTGTTGTTGGTTGCTCACCACTCCTTCAGCTCAGTCCAGGAGCCGAGGAGCCAGAGAGCTCCGCGCACTCTGCCCAGCCGTGCTTCTGCGGATGGGATCCAGATTGGCCCTCCTCGGTTATCAGGAAGCCATTATCAACATTGAGGGGCTGCTACACAACGGTGTGATCCGCCAACACGGTGCCTGTGCTGAGCTTATAGAGGCCAGCCACCGTCAAACTTGAGTTCCTTGCGACTCGCAATTGGATGTTTGCAACTTTGTGGATAACAAAATCAACACGTGTGCAGGATATAAAACCCTCTTCATACAACGAGTTCATTACCGTTCTTCACCCTGCGCGTTCTTGTCCACACGTTGGATTCTCGGCCTTCTGCTCTCCACCATTTCCTTCGTGTCGTTCTTCATTGAGCGTGGGTCGCTCTTGGACACTTGCGCCTCCGTTCTTCGGTCTTCTTCCACATACATAACTTGATTCTGTTCATTTCTTCAGTAGCTAACATCGTCACCTCACTGGCCGTGGATGTGCTCGACGTGGTTCACGAGGATCACGGCGTCGGGGGACGTGAAGTTGCAGTACGGACACCGCTCGTGCTCCGGGATGTGACGCGTGAACTGCTGCTGGTGCGCGCTCTGACGCCCCGGCGGAGGCAGAAATTGGCTCGGTGGTGCCGGTGACGCGCTCAGCACGGGCATGCCAAACTGACCATCCATCATGGGCACGGGGCCACCGCCGCCGTGCATGTTCTCCACGTGGTTCACCATCACGACCGGGTCAGGACTCGCGAATGGACAGTAGGGGCAGCCACCCTGACGCACTTGCACGCCTCCGACGGTGTGATGCAGCCCACCAGCAGGCGTCGTGTGCGTGTAGTACTGCTGGCCGTGGCTCTCTCCACCCTGAGAGAGGAGCACCGGAGCGCCTCCTGCTGTGGCGGCGGCTCCGGCTGGGTACCCATGGGCACCACCCGTGGTCGGCGAGCGACGACTTCTTCGCGCTCGGCAGCGCACGATCAGCGCGATGAGCAGCAAAAGCACGAGCGCACCCACGGCGATCGCGCCGATGGTCCACGGTGTCCAGATCGAACTGGTCGTCGTTGCTGCGTCGTCACTTAGCGCAGCTCCAACGGTCGAGCCAATGCCGCTGGACGACGCGACGAACGCGAACGCCTGGGTCTTCGCCGACAGAACACTACGTCCGTAGATCACGGCTTCGACGATGATCTCCCCGTCGGTGCCGATCAGACTCGCACTGTTTGCGTCGCTCTTGGCGGCAGCGAGCAGCTGGTCGTAGGACACCTGCACCATCTCGACATTGTTCTTCTCATCCCGAGAGGTCGTGTTGCTCGCTGTGAGCGGCGCAAACTTCTTGGACCCGTTGCGGATCTGCACCGTAAGATCCAGGTCGTGCTGGAGCATTGTCGCGGCGCGCACAGAGCCGGCTGGGTCGGTCCACACGAGCGTGGCGCGCAAGTCGACGCCACGAGGCACGGTGAACGAGATCTTGACCTCCTTCTCGTGGGCGACGCTCGGTTCGCTGCCTTCGGTCGAATTCGGCAGGAAGTAAAGCGTCGGAGCCCCACCCGTCGAGCCAAACTCGGCGATGTTCGTCATGTTGGGCTTTCCGTAGCCCTGGTACATGTCTGGGTATGTCACGGCCCAGGCCTTGCGTTCGATGCCCGCACAGGAGATCGCACCGGACTCGAAGGCCGCGAGACGCTTCTTCAGCGAGTCACCACTGTGGATAATCAGTGCCTTGAGCAGCGCCGCAGGGATCCTCGTCATGCCGTAGTCCGCATTCTTCACGCCGTTCTTCCACCATCCATCACGGAGCCACTCGTACAGCAGCACAGCCAAGCCCGTGACCACCGGTGTAGCCTGGGACGTGCCTTGCAAGTCGCACGTGTCGGACGATTTCACCGTCGAGCCCGGTTTCTCCGACTTGCTCGACGTGATGATCATCCCCGGGGCTACGACGTCAGGCTTCATGCGGCCGTCCGAGGTCGGCCCGGCCGACGAGAACGACGCGACCGAGTACTGGTTGAAGATATCTGGGCACGGATAGTCCTTGAACGAGGCCGCGTCATTCAGCGACGCGCCGACCGAGATGACGTTTTTCGCGCCCGAAGGTGACGAGATCGTGCCCTGGCCACTGGCAGAGTTCTCGCCGCTGTTGCCGGCCGCGATGATCACGAGGATCTCTGGGTTTGAGTAGATGAACGCGTCTAAATCGCGCGCCTGGGAGCTGTAATCCGAGCCGGGGGTGCCCCACGAGAAAGAGAAGATCTTGGCGCCGACATCGATCTGGGACTTGAGCAAGTCGCTCGCGTCAGCTGGTGTCGCGAGACTCACTACACAACCAGACTGGCCGAGACACGTGGACGACTGGCCACCAATGTCCATGAACGCGATCTTGGCCGAGTCTGCGATCCCAAAGTTCTTGTTCTTGCCACTGAATGAGCTGCCCGCGAGAATGCCCGCGACGTGCGTCCCGTGGCCGCACGTGATGTCGGCCGACTCATCGTACTTGTCCGCCCAGGCGTTGTAGAAAATCACTTTCCGTGCCGAAGTGTCCACTGCGTTGTACATGCTGCGCGACGTCTGGTCGAACTGGTCGTGGTCGATGTACAGCCCCGAGTCCGTGATGCCCACGATCACATTGTTGCCCGAGATGCCCTGGGCCTTGGCGGCGTCGACACCCACGAGGCTCTGCGCGTAGTCGTCGAGACGGCGGTGCTGGGTACCCATTCCCATGGCCTTGCCGTACACGCTGCCCTGGATCGTGAACTGGGTAACCGAAGTCTTCATGTCCACCCATTCCACCTCCGAGTCCGTCAGCGTGAGCGCGACAGCATGCGACCAGGTCTCCAGTTCGTCCAGCGCCTTGGTGTACACCGAGCGAGGCCGATGCTCCGACTCGCCGGGCAGCTCAAAGACGTTCTCGATGCCGTTGAGGTTCTTGAAGTTGGTCTGCAGCCGCGTGAATGCCTTCTGCTGGTCCGTGCCCTTCACGAGACGTACCTCAAGCGCTGGAGCCTCCGTGAGCGCCTGCATGCTCAACTGGCTCGCGCTACGCGCGAACGGCATGAGCTTCAAGATCGCCGGCAGCTCCAGCACGCTCTCGATGCACTCGAGCGCGTTGATGCGCTCAGCGATCGACGTGTTCACGTGCACGAGCATGATCGTGGAGCTCGACGCCGACTGGTCCGCGCGACTGATAAAGGGCGTGACGGACTCATCTTCGTTCGTCCAGATCGTCTTGATCTTCTCGATACACTGGCGCTGGTCTGACGTCGTTGAGTTCAGCTTGATCAGCATGGGCTTCATCGCCTCGTCGGCCACCACTTGAGAATTTGTGACTGAGTTCGTGAACGACGACGTGACGGACTCGACGCTCGTTTTCTCATCCACGGTCGGCAGGAACTTTTGCTGCAGAAACTCCAACTGGCACGCGTCGTACGTCGCATTCTCGCTCGTCACCATCGCGTCAAAGGCCGCGAAGAACGCGTCATGGAAGTCCGAAAACACGCCGCGGAGCTCCTCCTTGCTGCTCATCTCGAACGCCAGCGTCGTCGCCGACTGCGCCACGCTCTGGCACGACAGAAAATTGATGCTCTCCACCGCATTATCGTCGTCCTCCTGGCTCGCACCCTCACTCCCATTCACGCTCGCTGCTGCTGTTAAACGCCGCCGCACGACGGGGTCGACGGTCTCTCTGCACATCTGGAGATCGCACTGCGACTCGCTCACGCGACGCGCTGCGTACACATTCGCCACGTGCGTGCGCTTGCAGTGGTAGGCGCAGAACGCTTCGGCGCTGGAGAACGCGAGCCCCTTGTTGTCCACGAGCGCGTGCTGTTGTTGCTGTTCTGTCGCTGCCTGTACACTGTCGCCTGCGAGCGCTGCCACGAGAAGCAGCAGAGCGGACGCTACGAGCAGCGAGCGCCTCGCGGTTCTGGTCGCCGTCATGGCCTACGCGACGCTGGGCAAGTCACTCACACGAACACACAGAGAGGAGCGAGTCCTGGGCTTCTCGTGCAGGTGGCGAACTGCGATACACCCGGTGCTTTATGAGCTCTGGCCCTTTTTCCGTGAAATCATCAAAAAGAAGCCGGTTCTATTTTTGTTAAAATAGTTGCTGAAAAGGGATAAATAAACCTCGAAAACCATGAAAGGTTGGTGTGTATCGGATTTGCTAATGGAAGAACCTTCATGGTTTTCGAGGAATATTGGCGAATTTATCATCCTCGAAAACCATGAAAGGTTCTT
>JAASFQ010000837.1:0-13472 GCA_023333845.1 Globisporangium polare | reverse complement strand
GAGGACTTTCTGCGAGTCGTTCTGTTGCTCGTGAAGCGGCGTCGTACATACGTGCGATAGCGGCGAATCGCTCCTTTCGATCTTCAGTCGCGCTCGCTTGCTCATGAGCGGCAAAACTGTGAGTGGTCGTCAGTGATGGCAGCTGGCTCAATTGCCTCGTCTGATCGGTGCTTGATGGCACGACGGACGGTGTTTGCTGTTGATGAAGATTGACTGTCGATCTGCACCAGAAAGCGCACGTTCAGCGCCAACTCCTCGAGCTTCTGGCGCCGCCCCATTGATCCAGGTTGTTTCCCGCCGACGTCGGCGGAGCTGAAGCGACGTGCCGAGCTTCTGCTGCTATTGATTCATGAGCCGAGCACCTTTGTGGTCACAGGGACGCGGTGGCGCGACTGTTGTGCCACGAGCGCGCTTGGAAATTTGACAGCCGTCGTGAGCTCGACCGAAAGTCTGTCCATGTGTGTTAGCCATCTGTGGGCCTGTTTGTAATTAAAGTCTGAAGGAGTGGTTTGCGTTTTCTGTGACACTCTGCTTTTCTGTGAGGTCGTTCAAGTGGCCAAACCGTTCATAAACATGCGTTGTGTTTTTGAAGGAGACCATTTTCCGTTTGTCCAATCGTGCAAAAGGAGTGCTCCCCGTTTAAACAGATTTTGGTAAGAGGGGTCCTCACTAAATCCGGGAGCCAGCGGTTTTAGTGAATACCCTGTTCACACCAGAATAGGACATTAGATTCCCTTTTGAAATAAATAGACTCCGCGAACTCCTGGAACAACGGACATTCACGATCTCCAAAATACGAACCCTTTCACAGTGAACCGCAGCTCCTCAACTTCGCCGAGGTGATTCCATTTGCTGGACAGACAACCAAACATGGGACGCAACGTGCTGCGCGAGTATGAGCGGCTGCTGGTGCACAACGAGCGCTTCGCAATAGCCGACGTCATCCTGAGCGTCCACGCAGTCGTTGAGACACTCGCGGACGCTCAGCGTGTGCTCTCAGCGCACGCAAACACGAGCAGTAGCAACAAGTCGATCGGCGCTGGACGTCACCACGCGCTCGCAGGCGGCAAGAAGCCCACGTTCCACGACGTCATGGACGCCATCGCGCGGAGGGCCAAACACGTGCGCTCGCAGGCTCCGCTGTTCTTAGGCGAAAGCGTACGTGTGTATTTTGTGCATCAAAAGTTCGACTGTTTGGATGGGCTATGGTGCTATGATAGATACCTTTTGTGACTGTCTGATTGCGAACAGGAGCTGCTCGCGCTCGCTAAGGCGCTGCGAGAGTTCGTGCAGATGCCGGAGGTTGAGTCGTTCTGGGACTTAGAGATGGACGCGAGCGAGAAGAGCGCAGTGGACGCGCTCTCGGAGCAGCTGCAGCGACTCAAGACGCACCATGAGGCGCTCAGTGCCGCGATCACAGCGACTGCGGCGGTCACCAGTCTAATCACAGCCAAGCGCAATGTACCTTCCGTAGCCATTGCCCTACAGGTTTGCTGAATTTGACACTAAACTACTGCGTTGTGTGTAAAACTCTCACTCAGCACCTGGTCAAGCTCCTGGACGACGCGGTGGAGATCATGGAGAGCTCGCACTCGCAGCGGCTGCTGCAGTACCAAAGCCAGGTCGACGCGCTCGTAGAGGACTACGAGGCGGCACTGACAGGTCGGTATCAACTGATGCAATTGATACTTATGAAAGCCTCTGGTGATCTAATACTTCTGGTACTTTTGATGCTCTTTTCTCCCTGAATGTGGTATCATCAGCGCGCTCGCTCTCGGACGCCAAGCAGCTCGCATTCGAGATCCGGTCCCTCGAGACGTCCATGTCGACGATGCTGCTGCCGCACTTTGAGATCTGTCGGACCATCACGACGGCGTACGCTATGCTTATGCATGGCGTGCCATTAAGCTTCCCTCTGAACCGCTGGTTACCAACTCACACTCTTTTGTGTGGGAATGTGATCCTCTTGATACTTCAAGCAACGCGCAGGTGGAAGGGAACGCGGGCTTTAACAAACATGAGCGCACGCAGATCGACGAGTTCGTGCAGAGCGCGATGAAGCTCAAGGGCCACAGCGCGAGCTTCGACAGGTTTGGGCTTGACCCACGGTCTGCTGCGGAAATGGGCAATGGCGTCTTGCTCATGCTGACCATTGTCCTCACTCTTGATGTGTATGCAGTGTCCTGAATGACTCGAGTGCTTTTGTGAACGAGCTCAAGCTCTTTGAAAGAGCAGCGAGCCAGGTACGAGCCTTAATGTACAGACTTATTCGGTAACAGTAGGTCAGTTGGACTCAACTGCTTGATCAACACCGCAGGACGCGTTCTCTGTGTGCTCGAGTGCGCTGAAGCTCCAGTTCCGCGAGTCGCTGGACGAAGAGCTCTTCCAGGCGTACGTGCAGGACTGGAAGGACAAGCGGTTCAAGCTCACGGTACGTCTCCTAACACAACCACTTGTGTCGTGTCTCGGATACAAACTCTAACTGACTGGTCTCTGATGCCTCGTGTAGGTCCTCGAGAGCAGTGCGGAGTTCCGAACAGCTACCGGGAAACTGGTGGAGCTCAAGGCTCGAATCGTCAAAGGCCACGCCCACATCCAGAAAAGGTGAGCTATGTGTTCTTTGCTTGATTGACGCCAAACCCATTTTCTCAAGAGCTAATCCTGTGCGATGTGTGGGCTCTCAGCAAGGACATGGCCACGACAGACGACCCCACGCGACTGCGCCTGTGCCACGAGGTGCGTTGCGCTCTGTGTCTTGTGTTGGCTCTCACTTATAGCACAAAACGCTTGCTTATCAATCCTCTTTTCGCTTCATTGTAGGTTGGCCTCCTGTTCAAAGAGGAAGGGGGTACGATGAACATCAAGTTCTCCTTGGCGTCTCCTTCCTCGAGCGCCGCAAAGAGCAACTGACTGGTATGTAAACTGTTGCCAGCCTCTCGCTGTTCATTATCTGTCTCTTGTAGTTAGACGCTACTCTGCAATCGTATCCGAACTCTTGCTCCTGTTCTTCGTGGTCGTCTGGAAAGGCGCGTTCCTGTTCGCATTCGCGTCCTCCATAAGCGTCGCGATGGCCAGCGCGGCGCAGTTGCTCGTGGCCTCGAACTGCGCGAGCCAGCGGTTGCTGTAGCTCAGACAGAGCCTCGCGAGCCGCTTGGCGTTCGCCGATGACACGCTCGCGGCCTCGAACTCGCGCAGATGCAGCTGCTCGACCGCGAGGTTGTTGTAGCAGACGGCGGCCAAGCAGATCTTCTGCGCCGACGCGCCGTCACCCCCGCCGCCGCCGCCATTCTCGCCCTGTCCCTCCAGCTTGTTCTCCTCGATCATCTCCAGGATACTGGCCATGTAGTCCATGGCGTCGGCGTGTTTGAACTGGAACGAGAGCAGGTTCGCGATGTGCAGGCGGCATTTCGCCAAGTGCGACCAGTTGCTCTGCCTGGAGTGGATCTCGTGTGCCTTGAGGATGTACTGCAGTCCGGCGTGCGGCTTCTGCTTGCGGTAGTAGTAGTGCGCGTACGTGTCGTAGAGGTACGCCAGGAGCTCGAAGCGCGTCGTGTCGTCCACGAGGATCGAGTTGTGGATGAGCTGCTCGGCCTGTTTGATGAGCTGCAGCGCCACCGTGAACTTCTTGTAGTCGATGCAGCGGCTCGCGAACGCGTTGCACGTGACCACGAGCTGCTTCCAGAGCTTCGTCTCAAGGTCGTCGACCCCACGCGCACGTACGAGCGAGATGAGCAGCGATTCCAAAGTGGTGACGCAGAGACTGAACTGCTGCTTGGCCTCCATGCGCCGCACCTCTTCACAGAGGCGGTGCTCGCACATCGCTACCGGTGACAGGTGTCTCTGTGGCTGGCCATTAGCGTGAATACCACTGGGCTGGGACTGCAAATCCGCGAAGCCCTGCGCCAGAGCACACCACACGGCCTTGACTGCGCCGGTGCCTGCGAACCAGATCGGACGCGGCACCTTCGGCATGTTGATCACCACTTTGCCGTTCTGCAGTCGCTGCGAGGGCTCCCAGGAGTAGTGGACGCTCGTTGTGGAGACTCGCTGCTGCTGCTGTCGAGTGGTGGTGCCTGGGGCTGTCGAGTTGTTCCTGGGGTTGGATGTGAGCGCTGGCAGCGAGCATGACGAGCCTAAAGACTGGCCTTTGCCACCACCAGCTGCTCGATTACTTCCAGACCCAGGTCGTGAACGATGTGTCGCTCGACTCCCAAGCTCTCCGGCTGTCACTACACTGGTCGACACGGCACCACTTGCAATGCCAGCGGCCTTGGTCTTCACGGACGTCGCGTAGATGGTGAGGATCTGACGCGCCAGCTCGTTTTCCCACTCGTGCTCGTTCTCAGGAGAGCGTTCAGGGGGGCGAAGCAGATCGATATCGCAGCGAATCAGGGCAGAAACGTCTTCGCTGTGTCTCTCCGACTGCTGCTGGTGTTGGTTATCAGCTCTCGATCGAGAGGAGCTGGGACGGACCTGAGCGCTCATACTAGGCACAATCTCGGGATCATCTGCTGGTGCGGCGCACTCTTCGCCTGACTGGGTTGCTGCTGCCATATTTTGCTCCAGTGAGGCTTGGTCTTCTTCGCTCTCCTCACCAACATCGTCATCTACACCTGTGGCTCTCTCCGCAGTACCAGAAGCAGATCCTGCATCCGCCTGCATCTCACGCATGCGCGAGACAAATGTCCTTCCTTCCCCAGGTCGTGATTGCTGCTTGGCGTCTTTGGTCAGGCTCAGCAGCGCCTTGGACTTCTCTAGGATCGCAAGCGTCTTGTGTCCAACTTTGCTTCGCACGCTGTCGAACTCTGCATCGATAGGATCTACAGCTCGTGCGTAGTCGTCAGCTTCGCTTTCACCACTGCCACCGTCAAGACCTCGAGAGTATTTGCCGCTCGCTCGACGCTGGTTCTGAGACGACGTGGCACGAGCTTTTCTGCGCTGCTTGTCCAACGATTTATTGCGTTGTCGCGATGCAGCGCCGAGCGGTGATTGCTGGATGGCGGCGCAGCGTTGAGTCGAACCTGAGCGCTTGTTGTTTTGTGACTTTCGTGTCGAGGCACTTGAACGGCGGCTGTCGCCTACCTGGTCACACACTGAGCTTTCTGCTTCAGCGCGATCGGCAAATGCGTTAGACGATGAGCCTTCCATTCGAGAGACAATGATCGGCCTTCTGTCGGGTTGTCCAAGTCTCTGTTGCACTGCAGCATCGGTCTTCAAGTCTCCGTTTGAAGTCGCGTAGACAGGTCGCTGCACGTGTGGGAAATCGAGTCCGCTCTCCGAGAGCGAGTGCAGCACCAGCGAATGGAGATTCTGCTCCAGGCGGCTCGAAGGCGATCCTCTCGCTCGAGAAGGTGAGGTAGCGCGCTTCTCTCTGGTGTTGGAAGCGACGGAGTCTGAAACAGACGCCGCAACCACGCCCGAGTCTCGAAGACTTTGCATCACCTGCTGCACGATCGCCTCTCTCTGCTGCTGAAGCAGAATCGCCTGGTCTTCTTGCATTTTCTACAGCGTTGACAGCCACAGCGCATTAACAACAAGCTGATGACAACCAGACGGAAGAGACATAGTGTATTGCACTCACCTGAAGAATGCTCGACACCTGATCCATGGACAGCATCGGAACACTTCACAAAGTTGCAGGCAATGAAATGGTCACCAACACATACAAGCACACTCAACACCAGATCTGACGCACGCACCTGGAGCTCCCGTGTGCAGACGGCAGCATACCCACTTTCTGCATGGCTGACGGCACCATTCTCTTCTGATGTTGCCTGTTCTACCTCTGACTGACTCGCAATCTCCCGGTCATTGGCTATTGAAGCTATTTTGAGTTCCCAGCACCACGCGCCTCTGAAGGATCGAAACTGCATCTCGAACTTGGCAAACGATGTGTCGTTGTTGCTGCATTTGGACTCTTCAGTTCGCCTTGAAAGCGCCGACTGTCTGACAGACCCCGACCGAGCTCAAGCACCAAGCCATCCTTCACACAAACTCCGTTGGTTCACATGAGCGGCGAGACCTTACGCGACGCGATCTGCGACGGCGACTTGGACGCAGTGCGAAGGTTAGTCGAAGACGACGGTGCCAGCGTCAACTACGTCGACGTGGACGACGGCTGGCCGCTGCTGCTCTGGGCTGTGAAGGCGCATCAGCCCGAGTGTCTCGAGTTCCTGCTCGCGAAGGGAGCGAACCTGCACATCGGCGACGGCTCAGGCAACACGGCGCTCCACAAGGCGGCGTACCTGGGCCACGAGGACTGTGTGCACATCCTCATCAAGCACGGTGCGCAGGTAGACGCGCGCAACCTCACGCACCAGACGCCGGCGGATCTGGCCGAGATCTTTGACCGCAAGCCCATCGCCGACCTGCTGGCGGCGTATCTAAGCGCACCAGAACATGGCAACAGCACCGCAGAGCAGTGAGAAGGCGGTGATGCTGGTGAGGAACTCGCTAGCTCCGGCATCTTAAATAGGGATAAAGCGTTGCTGCTATGGGCTATCGCGTGCGCTGCTGCTGCTGCTGCTGCTGGTGATTGCTCTACTGGTCGACGACGTCGATGGCGCTTCCGTTGATCCTGCACGAGTAGACACGGCTGGAGGATAGACAGAGTGATAAAGTGTCAGCTCACACACACAGTTTTACGGAAAGAACGCAACATGTCACTCACCTCTCGCCTCGCACGATGCACTTGGCTTCAAAGAGCGTCATGTTCGCAGCCACTTTTGCTTTCAACTCGCTTGGATCTCGCCTAGTTGCATCAAAATTGTCAGCTCAATGGATCATCACGTGAATAACAACAAAAGAGCGTGTTGTACTTGTGTGTCTGAGGAGGCACTGGGCGAAGCAGGATGCGCTTGGAGACCTGGCTGCTCCAGGACGACGGCAGGAACTCGGACGACTCCCAGCCGTTGCGTGCACTGACTGCATGGCTCGTGCACATACAACAGTGAGAAGACTTGGATAGTCTCGTACAAGCAGAAGTGAAATGAGGTACCTGGTATCTCCTTCGCTGCCAAGATGATGGGCGAGTGATGCCGGCTGAACTGCTTGAGGAAGATGAAGACCTGCTCCGAGAGCGCGAGGCCGTCGCCCACGCTCTTCGCAATCATCTGCAATCATAGAACAGTGAATCAGAGCACTCGTGAGCCATCATGCAAGCGATGTGAAGCGGAAGGTCGGCGTTATCTCTACCCTGTCGATGGAATGGAACGAGCTGATGCAGTTGAACGCCAGCAGCAGCGCTGTCGACAGAACCATCTAGCCAGCTTAGTGATCACAGCTACAAGACTCAGCAAACGCGAGAAATCGATGTAGTACGTACGCGTGGTCGGCGCGTCCATGAGCTCAAAGTGGAGCTGGTTGAGCGTCGCGAGGCACTGGAACGTGTCGTTGCAGTTGAACATCACGACGCGGTCCATGGCTCTGCGCGCGGCGTCCTGCATCCATCCGTTCATAAGCATCATCACTGCCTTCATCGCATATAAACTCACAAATATATACATATATATACAGACAGAGAGAGAGAGAACGTACGTGGCGCTGCTTGGAGTCCGGTATCCGCGTCTGCAGCTTCTCGAGCAGCACGTGCAGCAGCTGGTGCGCGTCGGCTTCGAACTCGTGGTCGAAGAGAAACACGCGCTCGTTCGCACTGCTGAGCGTGCTGGTTGCGTGTTCGCTGCTGTCTGCTTCTCTATCGCCTAGGTCGTCCAGCCTCTTGATCAGGAACGCAGCGACCGCGTGCAGCAGCACGAGCAGCTTGGGCGTGGCGCTGCTGCCGCAGACTTCAATCACCTGTCGCGGCTGGAAGCCGTCACCCGTGGCAGCGCGAGCGCCTCTATCACCACCAGTAGCAGCAGAAGAGGTCGCGTCGTCCACGAAGCGCAGGCCCGTGCGGAAGCCCTTGGCGGGGCGCCGCGCGAAGAGGTCGAGCGCCGTCTCGTCCAGCGACCAGAGCATGGTGTTCGCGTGCGCGTGCCAGTGGCAATGAATGTCACGTTTGAGAGTGACTACCAGGTAGTCTGACGCTCAGGCATTCAACAATAAAAGTGGACAAGCTGGCGCCATAATTGGTCTTGCCTTCGCAAGTAGGGCTTTTTATGGTTTGCCGACAATACAAGCTGTTCAGCTTGAAAATGCTTCCACAAATCATAACATTTGCGAAATTCACACCCATCTTAGAAAAAGCCTTGGCGCAATGGCGCAGAGCGAGCATCAACTCCAGCCATTCGGTAGAAATGGCGGCGACCGTCGACCTCGCGCACGTCTTCGTGGGCTGCAACGCCATCTCCAACGCCTTCTGCGCCAACAGCAGCGGCGGTGGCTATCAGCAGCAGCAACAGATTGGCTCGCACTCGTTTCACGCGGCGTTCGCGGCCAAGAATGCGGTCGCGCTCGTGGGCCGCGATCCGCAGAACTCGGAGCTGCTCCAGATCAAGCAGACGCTGCAGCATCGCGTGTCCGTCGGCGACGCCACGCGCATCACGAGCGTCTTCCTGAGCTCATCAGAAGAGCAAAACCGCGTGTTTGCAGGCGACTCGGAGGGCAACGTCTTTCTGTGGCAGCGCATCAGCGGCGAGCAGAGCGACTGGCAGCTACTCAACCTCTCCTCCGTGCCACAGGCGGACAACACAGCAGATGGCGCTACCAAGCGCATCTCTACGTCGTCTGTGGCGGTGGTCGCTGCGGCCGAAACGAGCAAGCGCTGGATCTACTTTGTCTCGTTCTCGAACGGCACACTCGTGGCGTTTGAGCAGCACAGGCAGCACCCGGAGCGCGTGAACGTGCTCGCGCAGCTGGACTTGGGCGTGCGCTTCATCATGGAGACGCTCGCAGTGTGCACGATCGACATGTCGACGTCTGTTGCTGATAGTGATGATACTGAAGAGGCGAATGTGCTGCTGGCGGCAGGTGGCGTCGACAGCAAAGTGTATCTGTACGAAGTGCCAGCGAACGCGTCGCTTCTGAGCCAACTGCTGGTGCTCGAAGGCCATCGCGGCTGGATCCGCGGCCTCTCGTTCGAGAAGCAGCAGCACTCGTCTTCTGACACCAAGGACAGCAAGTCGCTCTTCCTCGCGTCGGCGTCGCAGGATCAGCGCGTTCGGCTCTGGAAGGTGACGGCGAGCCCAGCACATCAGGACGCTCCCAGGCAAGCTTCAGCAGCTACAAACGAAACGCGCGACGGGTTCCAGGCCGCGGGCGCCAACTGCTCGTACACTGCAAGCTTCGACGCGCTGCTCATCGGCCACGAGGACTGGGTCACGTCCCTCGAGTGGACGCTTGTGCCTAAGGCTTCTCAACTGAGCGATGACAAGGCAGAATTCGAGTCCACATTGGTCTCTTCATCCATGGATAACGCGCTGATCGTCTGGAAGAAGAACATGCAGCTGGGCGTCTCGGGCGCCTGGTTCCCGTCACTGCGCGTGGGCGAAATGGGCGGCAACGGCATCCTGCGAGGCGTCGTTTTGCCCAACGGTAGTGAGAAAGACAGCAGCAATGGCCGCCTGGACTTGCTTGCTCTCAACTTCATGGGCCAGCTCGAGCGCTGGAAGCAGCAGCCGTCGCCGTCCAAGATCTTCCTGCCGTCGCCGTCGCTCACGGGCCACTGCTTGAGCGTCACGGACCTCTCGTGGTCGCCCGCGGGCGACTATTTACTTTCTGTATCGCTCGACCAGACGGCGCGCGTGCTCGCGCCCATGAAGAAGGAGGAGAGCAGCTGCCAGTCGTCCTGGCACGAGATCTCAAGGGCGCAGGTCCATGGCTACGACCTCAACTGTGCCTGCTTCTTGTTGGGACCAACCGCAGGCAGCGATCGGTTCGTGAGCGGCGCGGACGAGAAGATCCTCCGCGTCTTTGAGGCCCCAGACGACATCCAAGCGCTAGTGAGCAAGCTCTCGGGTCTCTCAGTTGATGGTGATAGCGACGCGTCACGACAGCATCCTCGAGTCCAGCACGCGTACCTACCTGAGCTTAGTCTCACCAACAAGACCAGTGCGGACGCGTCGTCCTCTTCCGAGTCTAGTTCAGGCAAAAACGACGGCTACGCAGTGATTGACACCGAGTCCCCAGATCTGCGTCTCCCCGTAGGGGACACTCTGGGCAAGAAGACGCTCTGGCCCGAGCAGCGGAAGCTGTACGGTCACGGCAACGAGCTACTGTGCGTAGCGTCCAATCACTCGGGCTCGCTCATCGCATCGGCGTGCAAGTCCCGCGAGGAGCGCTTCGCGAGCATCTGGCTCTGGAACACGAGCGACTGGAGCGTCGCCCAAGCGCCATTGGAGGGACACAAGAGCTCGGTCGTGCAGCTCGCGTTCTCGCCAAACGACCAGCTCTTGCTGTCCGTGTCGAGAGACCGACAGTTCTGCGTCTACGAGAGGGGCCAGGATGGGAAATTCGCGCTTGTTGAGAAGCTCAAAGCGCACAAGCGCATCATCTGGAGCTGCTCGTGGTCGCCCGACTCGCGCTTCTTCGCCACCGTGTCGAGGGATCAGATGCTCGCCATTTGGGGCAAAGCGACCACGGGCGGCTGGAGATCAATGGGGAAGATGGTGGCGTTCGAGAGCGCTGCCACCGCCGTCGCGTTCGCTCCACTCGTGTCATCTTCGTCAGAGGCGTCGTACGTCGTGGCTGTGGGTCTGGAAAGCGGTGCGATCAAGCTCTTCCGCGTGACGCCGCAGGCTGGAGACAGTGGGGAAGTGGGCATCACGCTCGTGTGCGACGTCGGCCTGATGCTCTCACCGTCTGCGACCGTCACGCGTCTCGCGTGGTCGCCTCGCCAGGACTCCAAAGACACGACAATCAGCAATAACCTCGTGCTCGCGGCCTCCAGTTGCGACTTCTCGGTGCGTCTCTACAACGTCGAGCTAGGTAAGTAGCCACACTCTACACCAATCAAATGCCAACAGATGTATCGCCAAGCCTCTCTTTCTCTATTTGTACGCGACCTTGGTCTGCATGTACTTGTTGATCTCGTCTTCCAGGATCTGCGCCTGGCCCGGGTACTGCTCCTTGACGTCGTCCAGGTCGACGCGGCAGAGCACGTGGATCTGCACCCACGTGAGCGCCACGGCGGTCGTCGAGCGCTTGGAGCGCTGCAGCAGCGCCATCTCGCCAAAGTACTCGCCCTTGCGCAGCACGCGGATGATCTTGCGGGTGAGCGAGCGCGGATCGAGCACACCCACGAGGCCCTTGGAGCCGATGAAGCCCATCCAGTCGCCGAACTCGCCCTTGCGGATGAGCACGTCGTCCTGCATGTAGATGACCGTGCGCAGGTGGAGGATGAGCAGCTCAATGACCGTCGGGTCGATCTTCTGTGCCGATAAGAACGGGATCTGCTTGATCATGTCTCTATAGAGCTGGAACTTGACCTCGCAGATCATGGCCGGTGAGAGCTCGTTGATGAACGAGTCGGCATCGGGGCTCACGCTCTTGGTCTCGCGATAGAGGTTCTCGTAGAAACCCTGGATGCGCTGGCTGAGCGGCTCCGGGATGCCCAGGAACTTGCAGCGCTCGTAGGTCGAGATGAGCTTCTTGTTGTACGCGACCTCGGACTCGTCGAAGGACGTGATGACCGCGGCGACCGACCCAAAGACGCTCGCCTGCAGCACGTTGCCGATGAGCATGAAGATCGCGACCGAAAGCTCCTCGACGGTCGAGAACATCGACGGCGGACTCGCGTTTAGACACCCGATGACGAGCGACCAGCAGTGCGCGTAACGTTCGCCCAGAGACCTGTCGGCCATCTCGGGCTCGTTGCGCTTCCAGTCGACGGCCGCCCAGTTCCAGAAGCACGTGAGGCAGTGGCTCACGAGGAAGACCGTGCCCAACAGCCGCATGAAGCGCACGAAGCCGGCCTTCTTGGCCGAGTGGAGCTTGCGAGCCAGCTGGCTGACTTTGGCCAGGCGGATGACTTTCGCGAAGCTCAGGAAGCGCCCCTTGTCGGTCAGTGCGAGGAACTCGAAGGGGAACCAACTGAGGAGGTCCGGAATCGCCCAAATGCTCAGCAGGTAGTGACGCGTGGTGTTGTACGGACCCGAGACCACCTCGCTGCGCTCGTTTTGGTAGGACGAGAACGCGTTGGCGACAAAGTCGACGAAGAACACGACGATGCCCAGTAGGTTGAGTGTCGAGGCGTACGTCGGGTAGTAGTCGAAGCCCAAGGATAATGGCGTGAAGACCATGTCGACGCAGATCATGACGAGGACGAACACATCCCAGACGCTGCGGTGCGGCGAGTCGTGGCGGATCGTGAGCGGGTGGATGCGGTCCACGTCGCGCAGCAACTGGGCGCTGTGATCTGCAGATGTGCGTGCGGCCGGCCCAACCTTGCTCCTGAAAGGCGTGAAGATGAGGTTCTTGGACCAGCGTGCCAGGTCACTCGTCCGCCGTCCGATGTTGATGTCCATTGCGATCGAGTTGACTGAGAAGCGCCTCGTGAGCGGTTGCTCGCGATTGTGCTTCGCCTGCTTGGCTGACGACACCTGCAGCTCTGATACAAAGGTCACGGCGTTGAGGATCGACTTGGTCTTGCTCATCGTGCGCGCCTGGAGGCTGTGGCGCCGCACGCCGTTGACCGTCTCGTTTGTGTCAAGTGGAGCCGTCGTGGGTGTCGCGAGGCTCGCAAACGCGGTCTTGCGGATCGCTTCGTCCTCGCCGTCGTTGTCGTCGCCACCGTGAGCGTTGGCACTGGCCACGGCGGCCGTGAGCCGCCTCTCGCTGTTCATGAACACCACCATGTTGTTCGAGCTGCCGTCCCTTTCGACCTCTTCGATGGAGCCGCTGCGACCAAAGCTGGGGCTCAAGAGCGGGAGTGACGTGGCCGATGGGCCGCCGCCGGACGATGGGAACAGCTGGTAATTGCTGGGCGAGAAGTTCTCGCTCACGCTGCGGTTCCTCTGCTTGGCCGTCGACATCTGCAGTCATGAAGGTCATCACAGCCAATCAGTCAAGCAAACCCAAGAGCTGCGGTACAGATAGGAGCACTAATTATAAGGCCACCTGCCTTGATCTGCCGGTGCACGAGCGTACTGAGCTCTCGGATCATCTGCTGCGTGCGCAGCAAGTGGTCCTGCATGTTGTCCATGCGCTCCTCCACGCGCTGCAGCTGCTGCTCGTGTCTGTTCGCATGCTGGTGATGGTGCTGATGCTGGTGCTGGTCCTTGTGGTCCTTGTGGTCCTTGTGGTCCTTGTGGTCCTTGTGGTCCTTGTGGTCCTTGGGCGGTGCTGCTGTTATCTCGAACGCCTGCGTTGGTGGCCGCGGGCGTGCGAGCAGCGCCGCCGCCGTCGCCACGGACGCGAACTTGTCCATCCGCCTCTCTGTTCGGGTGTGCTGAACTGCGTGTTGCGAGTGCGATGGGCTTTCACGCGCAGCAACAGCGGCAACAGTTGGGCGGCGCGAGCAGCGCCATGGCAGAGGCTATGGATAGACAGCTCTGAATCATCGCCAGTGCGTGGAAATGTCGTAACGCCCAGTC
>JAASFQ010000836.1:0-13485 GCA_023333845.1 Globisporangium polare | reverse complement strand
CCTCGCGCCAAGCGCTCCTCGCTCTTCACTTTCCAATCGACCACCTCGCAGCGACATCGATCGACCGATCAGCCCCAGCTCCTCTCCTCCAGCGTCCCACTCCGTCCTCCATCCCTCTTCGAAAGGATGCGCGTAGCTCTCGCAGTGGTCGCGGCGCTCGCGACGGCGCTGCTCCACGGCGCCAGCGCGCAGCCCGTGACGGCGCCACCTGCCGCTCCAGTGACGGAAGCGCCCTACGACAAGAGTACGTAGCCTCTGTGTGTGGCTCTCCATGCGTGCGTGGCTTGTTGTCTAACGCTCTATGTGTCTCTAATGTACACGAGCAGCCTGCTTTGAGCTGCCGATCGTGATCGTGTCGCCCACGAAGGAGCGGCTGCCGACGCCCGTGTGCAACCAGCAGCGGTACCCGGCGATCGACTGCCGCAAGACGGCCGTGGAAGCGGACATCGAGGTGATCGACAACAACAACGGAACGCTCAACTGCCTCAACGGCCCACGCACAGCCG
Source organism: Globisporangium polare (assembly GCA_023333845.1). Lineage (NCBI taxonomy): Eukaryota > Oomycota > Peronosporomycetes > Pythiales > Pythiaceae > Globisporangium > Globisporangium polare. The sequence continues at coordinate 12,979 of JAASFQ010000836.1, read as the reverse complement.
TCTACTCGGCGAAGACGCACTACCGCGGCCAGTCGAGTCTCGGCTTCTCCAAGCACCAGCTGAGCGTGAACCTCCACGAAGACGGCGCGCTCCTGGGCTTCCCGGCGGACAAGAAGTTCGTACTTAACGGCCCCGTGATCGACAGCAGCTTGATGCGCAACCACCTGGCGCAGTGGCTCTTCCGTCAGACGGACCGGTACTCGCCGCGCTCGCGCCACATCGTCGTGTTCATCCGCGACAAGCTCGACACGAACGACAACTCGCCGGCGTACAAGGGCATCTACCTGGGGCTCGAGAAGATCTCGTACGGCCCGAACCGTGTTGGACTGGCCCCACTGGACAACACGTGCAAGGAAAGCGAGCTTAACGGCGGCTGGGCGTGGCAGAACAACCCGCTCAATTACGGCGTGTACTCGCCCAACATCGTGCGCGACAAGTACCAGATCATGTTCGGCTCCGGTGAGCGCCCCGTGCTCATGCACCCGAGTGCGCGCGTGCTCACGCAGAGTATGCGCGACTACTTTGTGGACCCATCAACGGGGCCATTGCCGAGGATGTACGAGTACCTGTACGAGAACATGACCAACACTCGCGGGTTCGAGGAGACGCTGGACATTGGCTCGTTCGTGGACTACTTCCTGCACTCGGAGATGTCCCAGAACTCGGACGCGTACCGCCGCAGCGCCTACTTCTTCAAAGACCGCGACCAGCCGATCAACGCGGGGCCTGTGTGGGATTTCAACTTGGCGTACGGCAAAGGCGCGAACCAGAAGGACTGGTTGTACAAGCCGCACACTTTCTGGAAGCGTCTGCTCTGCAACTACAAGTTTGCATCACTCGTGCCAAAGCGCTGGCGCGAACTGCGTGCGGGTGCCTGGAGCGACGAGACGATCGCCGACTTCCTGGGCAACGCGTCGGCACCGATCTCGCGCCAGTTGGAGCACTGCGGCACCTGGACGAGCATCAACCTGCAGTGCGCGAACACGAACCCCAACGGAGGCACGTTCCTGGCGAACGTCGACTCGCTCGAGCGCACGGTACTCGCGCGCGCCCGCTGGATGGACGAGCACGTCGCGGGCTTCTACATGAAGCTCAACTCAACGGTGTGTGAGCCCGCGGGGCCGATCCCAAAGTACAACTGCGCTGAGGACGGTGATGACGACGGGTGCCTCAGTGACCCGGAGAAGTACATCAAGGCGGTCGAGTTCCCAGCGATCCGCAAGCCTTCGTCGGACAAGCAGTGCGCTGCGAAGGCTGCGGCCAGTGGTGGTACGAGCAACGAGGCCCTCGAAGAGCCGACGATCGACCCGTGCTGGCTGGCGGCCGGCGTGTACATCACGGAAGGCTCGCTCACGCCCTTCTGCTCAGGCTACGGCTCGTGTCCACCTGGCCCGGGGGCCAAGTGCACATGCATTCAGAGCCGCAAGCTGCCAACGTGCGCTCGCAGTGACGATCCGATCGCGATCCCAGATTTGATGGTCGCGTCTCAGGCTGAAGTCGCCCAGGTCGCCGCCACCCAGGGCAGTGCTGCTGAGAACAATGGGTCGAGTATGAAGACCGAGGTGCTTACGATCTCGGGCTGCATGCTCGCGGCGATGTGCGGCCTCTTCGTGTTCCTGCGCAACCGGAGAGAGAAGAAGCGCAACGCGGCGCTCTACCCGCCGGTGCTGGGCGCCAGCAACGAGAAGGGCAGTCCGCTCCAGTACGGCACGTCGTAGACACGCGTGCGCTGAGCGTCCAGGTTTGTCCGCTTCATCCGTTCATCGTCGAGTTGCTTTTTCTTTATTTCGCCGCTGGTTTCGTAAACGGGGGAATACTGTTTTGCTCTTGCGTTGATGCGTTTGAGCTCGGTTGCTGCTGAATCTTGGTCTTGGGATGGCCTGGTGAGTGATGGGATGGAATGGGGTGTCGGCACTGAGTGATGGTTGATGGCGTGCGACATGAGGATCCCGGGACCTCGTTGACAGCAATGCGTTCACTCGCCTCAAAGCTGCGGGATGGATGGATGGCAAATAGTCGCCGGCCGGAGAAGCTGGGTCTGGATCGATCGTCCCTTGGCCACGGTGTGGCGTTGGCGTTGGCGTTGGCGTTGGCTTGGCTCAAGCCGGTCGCCATCTTGGGGGGAACATGCACCCGTCAACAGCGCGTGTGGGCTGCCTGCCTGCGAGCGTGATGGCTGCTTTTCATTGCGACGCAGAGTGATGGCTCTTCGTGATGGGGAAAAGGTGGATCGTTTTGGCGGCAGTTGGGACGGTCGTCAGTCCCATTCTGTCGCACGCACAGGCGTCAGAAGGAGGGGATGGCTCTTGCGTTGGGCTTCTCCTTCTGTGGCTTGCGGCTCTCATCTATTGACGCGGCCCTCACTTGCGCTTTTTCCAAGGCTCGTGCCGACAGCAGTTGCCCAGCGACCTCCCTCTCTCCAGCTCTCCCTCACGACAGCAATGACTCGGTTCACGACACCGAATATCTCCCTGTGGACGGCGCTCTTTGCCGCGTCGTGGACTCTCGCACTCGCGCTCGAGAACGGTAAGCTACATCTGCACTCTGCACTGTATGAGCCCCGGATAACATTGAAGCTCGCCTTCCATTAGCTAACGACCCTGTGCGCCTCAACAGCGTGCTTTGAGCTGCCGATCGTGATCGTCTCACCCACGAACGCGCGTCTCCCGAGAGCCCCCTGCACCCAGAAGCCCCTGCCCGCACCCAACTGCATGAAAGAGCCCGTCGAAGCTATTGTCGACGTCGTGGACCACGCCGATGGGACACCAAACTGCTTTCTCGACGCTCGCACAAGCGCGCACTTGGCCTCGGTGCACTACCGGGGCCAGTCGAGTCTCTACTTTGCCAAGCACCAGTTGGGCGTATCACTCAGTCAACCCAGTGAGCTGCTTGGGTTTCCTGTGGACCAGGAGTTCGTATTCAACGGCCCACTGATCGACAGCAGCCTGCTGCGCAACCACTTGGCGCATTGGCTCTTCCGACAGACGACACGGTACTCGCCCCGTACAAGGCACATGGCGCTCTTCATCCGCGATCGAGAGGACCCCATGGACTTCACCGCCGAGTACAAGGGCATCTACCTGGCGCTCGAGAAGATCTCGTACGGCCCCAGTCGCGTGGCGCTGGCTCCTTTGGACCACACGTGCGCTGGCCCGAGAGAACTGAGCGGCGGCTGGGCGTGGCAGATCAATCCGCTCAACTACGGCGTGTACTCGCCCAACCTTGTGCGCGACAAGTACGAGACCGCGCTTGGGCCAGGCGAACGACCCGTGCTCATGTACCCAGCCCCCGAGGTGCTCACGCAGAGTATGCGCGACTACTTTGTGAACCCAGTCACGAGTCCACTGTCCAAGTTGTACGCGTACCTGTACGAGAACATGACGACTTCGCCGGATCACCTAGGTCAGTACATCGACACTGGCTCGTTCGTGGACTACTTTCTCCATTCCGAGATGTCCCAGAACACGGACGCGTACCGCCGCAGCGCCTACTTCTTCAAGGATCGCGACCAGCCGATCAACGCGGGGCCTGTGTGGGATTTCAACTTGGCGTACGGCAAAGGCGCGAACCAGGAGGACTGGCTGTACAAGCCATTCGCGCTCTGGAAACGCCTGGTGTGCAACTACCAGTTTGCCTCCTTGGCTCAGAAGCGCTGGAGTGAACTACGAGCACAAGCTTGGAGCGATTTGTCCATCAGCGCCTTTCTGGACGAAAGTGCGGCTCCAATCCACCGCCAGCTCCAGAAGTGCGCCAATTGGACGAGCAGTGATCTCTACTGTGCGAATGTCCAGGTCGGCGGGACGTATCACGAGAACGTCCACGCGCTCACGGTGACGGTCGTGAACCGCGCGAAATGGATGGACGCGAACGTCGCCAGGCTCTACATGGCGCTCAATGCGAGTGTGTGTGTGGAGACGACGACCACAGCTGAGCTTCCAAGGTTCAACTGCGCGAAGAACGGGAGCGACGATGGCTGCTTGAGAGACCCGAAGCGCTACGTGAAAGCAGTCGAGTTTCCAGTCGTGCGCTCGCCTTCACCTTCGAAGCCCTGCACTGGCGCTGGGGCTAATGGGATGCTGGAGATCCCGAGTATCGACCCGTGTTGGCTCTCGGCCGGCGAGAGTGTCGCACAGAGTGCGTTGACGCCGTTCTGCTCGGGCTTCGGCTACTGCGAGCCTGGCGCTGGAGCCAAGTGTCAGTGTGTCCAGGGCCACCAGCCACCGACGTGTGCGAACTTAATGGGGGCTGCACCAAGAACTGGACCCGAGGCCAAGACGACGGTGGAGCTGACGGCGCCGCCAGCAGGAGCACCACTGGAGAATCCTTCGGAGTCTGCGAGTTCCAATTTTTCTACGTGGGGATGCGTCATCGCGGTAGCCTTCTCAGTCTGTGGGGCTGTGGCACTTTACTATCGCGGGTCAAGTGCTGAGGACGATGAAGAAGACGACGGAGGTAGGAACGAGGAGGGAGACGGGAAGGTCGCGTTTGCGAATGCGCGCAAGGGCCCAGTAAACAAGTACGGCACCTGCGCGGAGTTGGAACCGCTGGCCGAGTGATGAGAAGTGCGAAGGTGACAAGGACGATCTGAACGTGAGTCGATGCAAGAATTTATCTCAAAAGAACGAAATTTCCTTTCTCCGATTACAAACTTGTTGGCACCTGCGTTGAATGAAGCGTGCAGAGCTTGGCTTTGCTTGGTGGTGTCTTGAGCTCGTGACCACTTCGACAGCTTGTGGATTCCTGGTTTTCGATCTGGACACCCGAAGCTTGAGGTCTAAGACACAATGTCGCTTGCAACGATTCCAGCACATCGCACATCGGTTGCAACCCTGGTCCATGGCTCAACCACTCACCCGAAGGCTCCACTAGTTGCTACTTCCTTCCAGATATATATGCGAGCCTTTCAAACACCAACTCCGAATCATGATGGCACGCTGCTCGCGGGCCAACTCGGAATCAAGAATCTATCCACACACATAGATCACTCACACTCACAGCCTTCGGCCTTCTTTCCGGACAGCCGCTCGCGGCCACTGCTCGGAAATCGACAAACTCGACGCTATCAAAATGAGCGTCGCCGTCGCAGTACCCCTGGCTCGGCTTCGACAGTTGGGGTCTCGATGGCGAGGATCCTGGCGTGGCAGTCGTCTGAGTCGAGCAGTCATTGTGGCTCGGAGTCTTCTTGCGAAACAGTGAGACGACACGCTTGCAGATGCGCCACTCCTCAAACTCCAGCTGATGAGCGTGCGAACGTAGAACACATCGCCCAGCTCCACTGGCTGGCTGCGACTGGAGTCCCACCAGAGTCCTCGGAATCCACCCCAACTGCACCCGCCCGACAGCCCTCCCAGCACCCTGAATCATGTGTCCAGTATCCAGCAGTATCCCTAGTCGAGACCGCCCACGACCCACATCAACTCCTCATTCCCAGCGCCGCGCACCAGAGTTCGCTCTTCGTCCTTGTCAGTCAGTGGGTTCATGTTTTTCTTCAAGCCGATCCGATAATCTCACTTCGCAACTTGCCTCGCACGCAACAACCGGCTCCGCCTACATTACAGAACACATGACGTGAGTAAAGCAAAGAGGGCGTCGCCTACCACATCGCAACTCGGCAGGGGCCATGCACACTGCAAAAGCAGCCTTCAACGCAACGTCATGATCACCGACTTGGTATGTTCGTTCTTACTCGCACTCGCACTCGAAGACTACTTCCAGTTGGCCTACCACACTGCGTCACGTACGCGTTAGTAGCTCAAACACCTACCTGTGTTGACACGCTAGGAGTGAGCCAGCAAACTCGTCGCTTTCTCGAAATCAAGAAGTCAATCCACGCCAGCAAACTCGCACACTCACGCCATTCTCAGCGCCCAGCCTTCCTTTAGCCACACGTGTTGGGCACGCCCGAGCACGCCTCGAGCGCCTTGCCGACCTGCTCGAACGTCGGGCGGTCCGCCGCGCGCGCGCTCCAGCACTGCTCGATCAGCGTCTTTAGCTGTGGCGTCACTCGCGCATCATGCACCACAGGCCGCTGGCCGGCTTGAGCGGCGAACGCCGCTGCGTACGGCCCTTTGCCCACGAACAGGCGCAGGCTCTGGTAGAACGGCTCTTCCTCCTGCAGCAGCTCGTTCATGAGGATGCCGAACGAGTATACGTCCGTCTTCTCGCTCGCCATCGCGCGCATGCTGAGCAGCTCGGGGGCCATGTACGCTGCCGTGCCGCACGCCGCGCCCTCCAGGTCGACGTCATCCACTGGCGCTGCAGCAGCAATCGTCCCATCACTGTTGGTAACACGACTCGCGATCGACGAGGCCGACGCCAGCACGTGCGACGACGTCGTGCTGCTCGTCTTGGCGCGGAACGTCGCGAGCCCGAAGTCCGCGATCTTGGCCTGGTAGTCGTCCGACACGAGCACGTTCTGCGGCTTCAGGTCGCCGTGCGTGACCCCGCACGCGTGCAGCTGCGCCATGCCGAACGCGATGCCCAGCAGCAAATTCAGCTTCACGCGGCCGTCCGTCATCTTGGCCTCCACCTGCGGGTCCTCGCAGTAGTGCAGCAGAAAACTCAAAGAGCCGCGCGGCATGAACTCCATCACGATCGCCACGGGCGTCAAAGTGTAGCCGTAGAGCTGCACGATGTTCGGGTGGCTGCCCAGCACGCCCAGCACGAGCGTCTCCTTGATAAACGCCTTCCGGTCGCGCTTCGTCAGCTGCGACGTGTGCAGCTTCTTGATCGCGACCTCCTTGCCGTTCCACGAGCCTCGGATCACGACACCGAAGCTTCCGTGGCCAAGAGGCGCCACGCTGTTGTCGACGACCAAGTCGCGTGCATACTCGAGCTGCTGCACGTCCGATGGCAGCGCGTCCGTGTCGAAACCGGCGGCTACTGCTGCTGTTGCAGTAGTAGCCTGTTCGTTGCCTGCTTGCGGCGGCGTTGCTGGCTCGTGGTGCATCTTGTCGAGCGCGGTTCGCATGGCGTCAGTATCTGGAAGTCGCTCGGGCTCCTGAATGCGAGGCACTTGTTGCGCTCGCTCCATCTGAATGAGTCGCTGGTACATCCTGTTGACCAGACGCTGCGCGTAGTAGTCATCGCGACGCGGCTCTGGCGGTGGCGTTGCGTTGCTGAAGAAGTTGCGCGTGAGGCTCGTGGTCGTGTCGGGCGAGCCGTCCTTGAGGCGCGGGATCCACGGCGGCAGTGGTGACGCGTCGTTCCACTCCTGCGCCTGCAAGGTGATCCAGTCTTTCGCCGCCTTGGTGCGCAGATCCGGGCGTCCGGTGCTCGTGACAGGCACGTACGATGGGACCCCCATGCCCTGGCGCTGCTGTTTCTTCTCGGCAGCCTTGTCCTTGTCCTTGGCTTCACGGGAAGATGACGATGACATGTCGAGCTTCTCCAGCCGCTTGGCGATCTCCTGCGACGACTTGTAGCGCATGTCGAGCGATCCGTCCTTCTTGCGGTGCACTCGCTCACTGGTACTAGTGGATTCTACCGGAGTAGCTGCAGCTGTCTGCGAGCTCTTGTAGCGCATGTCCAGCGTGCCGTCTTTCTTCAGGCGTACGTCCGCTGACGCCGCTGGAGACTTCGCCTTCTTTGATGACGAAAACGGAGGTCGCGAGGACGACGACGGTGCAGGAGGCGGCGGTGGAGGAGGAGGAGTTGTTGCCGCTGCAGGCGGCGAAGGAGCTGTTGTTGCTGCAGCAGCACGGGAGCTCGAGTACCGCATGTCCAACGTCCCATCCTTCTTGTAATGCGGCGCAGCAGCACTACCAGCCGAGCTGCTCGGCGTCACGTGCACCGCCTGCGGAGCTTCGTGATAGTAGCCAGACGTCGACGCGACGGCCTCGCGGGAGCTCGAGTACCGCATGTCGAGCGTGCCGTCCTTCTTGTAGTGCAGAGCTTCTCCGCGTGCAGACGCGTACACACCGGAGGAGGCGACGGCCGCATGGGAGCTCGAGTGCCGCATGTCCAGCGTGCCGTCCTTCTTGTAGTGCAGCTGCTGCGGTGCGGGCGCGTAGGACGCGCGGCCGCTGTAGCTTGGCGCGGCGTGCGTGTCTCTGTAGTAGTTGTTCGAGCCGCCGCCAGCGGTTGAGTACGAGTAGGATCTGGAGGCGACGGCCTCGCGGGAGCTCGTGTAGCGCATGTCGAGCGTCCCGTCTCTCTTGTAGTGGAGCGCCATGCGTCTTCCCTTCTTGTGCTCTGCAAGCTGGGGACTTGTTTCCGAGGTCTTGTTGGGTGGCTTGCTTGCTAGCTGCTGGATCCGGCAATGGACACGCTCGGTCGCTCGCCGCTGCCTCTCTGTCTGACAGCCTCGGCGTTGTAGATTGAGGACGTGAGGGCGAGCTCATGTCGAGCCTTGTCCGGTGATCCGCCTCGCTAATGAACGAGGAACAGCTGGGCCGCGATCTGGCCCTGGGACAAGGACCACGATATACAAAGCCGCCCTTCTATTGAGAAAATGGGTATAGCAACTTCAGCCGAGACCGCTCTTCTGTTGAGGCATGTCGTATACTTGTGTGTATAGTGACTTCCACTTGAGGCAAGAGACTTCCTTGACCAAACTGCTCGGAGGCCAAACGACCGGCTGACCCGCGTCCTTCCTCACCTTCTGCGCCACAAAGCCGTGGGTGGTGTCGAGCCCTCACGTCCGTCGTTGGTACTTTGCGCGTGCACCTATTTGGTTGTGGGGCTGCTGACTGCAGTGCTCTTGTGACGCGGAGTATCAGAATTGAGTGGAGGTCTCTCAAAGTTCCACGAGCAAGCTGAGCAAGCCGTTTGTTTGGTCTCTGAAGCGAGAAACCGCAAACGTATCTTGCTCCAAGGCTCATCCCGTTGATCGTTGCACCTTTCGCTGCGAAACCTGGAGTTTTAAGTTGGAGCTCTTCTCGGTCTTCTCGAATCTTTCGAGTGACCTCCGACAGACTTCGACTGGGTGGACATTCGCCACCAGCGGCAATTGCGACAAAGGTAGCGGCTCTGAGCCAGCAGCAGCCACCCACCTCGCAGCAAACAGCAGCCACTTTGTTTGAAACCCGAGCTTCTTCTGAACCAAACCGGTCGGCTCGGCGCAGGCGACAATGTCTCGTCTTGAAACATCATCCAAAAAGGCACATGCGTCCAAACAGGCGAATATGTAACCGCTGCTGGCAGAGTGGAGCGAATGGACACCACCGTTTCGCCGCCCCTTAGATCTGGGGTGTCGTGCGTCCAAAGGACGCCCAGATCCGCAGATCCGTTGGCTCAGCGCAGAAACCTTGCGCACTTTCGCACCAGCCAAAGACGCTTCCCTTTGCGCGCGCACTCGAGCCGCAGCAATTCTGCATTCTGCAATCTTCGTCGCACCAGAGAGACCGGCAACCAGAGCCGCACGCCACGAGCCCTCCGTCCGTCTATTAGGAAGAACAATGGCGACACCGAAGCGCGTTGCGGCGCTCTTGGCCGGCGCTCTGCTCGCCTGCGCCGGTGCTGGTGCTGAGGTCACCGAGTTCATCGACGACTCGGCCAACATGAGTACGTTCTCGTATATAAACTCGCTATCTAGGCTCTCATGGGAACTCACCTGATCTCCTCGGTTGTGTTCGATTAGACTGCTACGAGCTGCCGGTGGTCGTGGTCTCGGCCGTGAATCGCGCGTACCCGGACCCGACGTGCAACCAGCTGCGGTACCCGGCGCCCGACTGCCTCAAGAGCAAGGTCGTCACGCGCGTCGAAGTGGTCGACCACCAGGACGGCTCACTCAACTGCTACGGCGCTGAACCGACCTCCGTTTACGAGGACGTCGAGTCCAACTACCGTGGGCAGACGAGCTTGTTCTTTCCAAAGCACCAGATGAACGTGAAATTCCAGGAAGAGACGAGCTTCCTCGGTTTGCCCGAGGACAAGTCGTTCATCCTCAATGGACCCTACTTGGACTGCTCGCTGCTGCGCAACCACATGGCGCATTGGCTCTTCCGCGCTACGGGCCGGTACAGCCCGCGCACTCGGCACGTGGCCATGTACCAGCGCGAGAGTCCCGGACAGCCAGAAGCGCGCTATGTGGGCATTTACCTGCTGCTCGAGAAACTCTCGTACGGCCCGAACCGCGTGAACCTCGCCAAGCTCGACACAAAGTGCGTGACCGACGTCTCCGACCTGACCGGAGGCTGGGCGTGGCAGAACGATCCACTCAGCTATGACGCCTATTCGCCCAACGTCGTGGTCGACCAGTACCAGAACGAGTTCGGCATGGGCGAGCGGCCGTTGCTCGCTTATCCGGATGGCGGTGCGCTCTCGCAGAAGATCCGCGACTACTTTGTGAACACGACCACGGGTTTCCTGCCGCAACTGTACCGCTTTCTCTGGAACAACATGACGAACCCGGACGCGCTTGAAGAGCATCTGGACCTGGGCAGCTTCGCCGACTACATCCTGCACACCGAGATGTCGCTCAACGTGGACGCGTACCGGCGCAGCACTTTCTTCTTCAAGGACCGCGCGCAGACCATCAACGCTGGCCCCGTGTGGGATCTGAACCTGGCCTACGGCAACGGCGCGAGGCACAACTACAAGGACTGGATCTTCCACCAGTACACGTACTGGAAGCGGCTCATGTGCAACTACAAGCTCACGTCGCTCGTGATCCAGCGCTGGAAACAACTGCGCGATAGCTCTTCGAATGGCGCCTGGAGCGACGAGGCGATCACCAAGTTCCTCGACGCGAGCGCGGCGCCCGTGAGTCGCCAGCTCCAGAAATGCAAGAGCGACTGGAGCAGCGACGCCCGGCAGTGCGCGTCCGTGAGCGCAAAAGACTGCAACGGCACGTACGCGGAGCGCGTGGAGCTGCTCAAGCAAGCCGTGCTCGACCGCAGCAAGTGGATGGACGTGCACATCACAGAGCTCTACAAGTCGCTCAACGCCACGAAATGCTCGGGCGTGGGTGAGATCCCAAAGTTCAACTGCGCCGCCAACGGCGACGACGACGGGTGTCTGCGTGACCCGGAGAAGTACTACAGCGCTGTAGCGTTCCCGCCGGTGCGCAAGCCGTACAGTGGGGCCTCGTGCGCCGCCAAACTCGCGGCGGCCAACAACGCCGCAGTGTTCTCGGGCTCGGTGCAGGGCAGCGTGGACCCGGACGAGCAGCCCTCGGACGACTACTGCTGGAAATCCGCGGGACTCTACGTGTACCCGCAGCAGAAGGGGGTGCGTGAGCGCAACTTGACGCACTTTTGCAGCGGCTACGGCACGTGTCCGCAGGGCCCCGGCGCCAAGTGCGAGTGCCGCGAGGGTATTCGTCTCGAGCCCACGTCCTGCCGCCGCATCGACACCGAGAGCGAGAAGTTCATGCCCGCGAAGACGGCCAAGCCCATGGCAAAGGTCAAGGCTGCGGCCGAGGGCGAGGTGTCATCGTCGTCGTCCTTGTGGACGGACCACAAGATCTTTTCGTTCACTGTGCTGGCGTTCCTCGTCGCGAGCGCGCTCTTCGTGGCGCACAAGGTGAAGGAGCGCACGCGCCGCGACCGCTTGAACGTCTACCGGCCCGTGCGCTACGGCAGCATGGAGGACGCGCAGGCGTTTGCGAGTCCGCGCCATTGAGCAGAGAGGGGGGAGCACGAGGCCTCGGTGCCCAACAACGCACGTTATATGCGAAACATCGGTGACTGCGAGGACAGCCATATCGTCCCGAAGATTCTCTTATTCGAGGGGACAGCTCTCCAAATTCAAACACCTTTCGACAAATTGATTTCGCAGACAGGTTGCTCCGCTGTATGAATAATAGACCTGGACGAATCAAAAAGCAGTGCTGAGTGGAGAATTCGCTGGACGGCGCATCAAATAGAGCCCCCCCCCCTCCTGTCAACACGAAGCCGGGCTTCCCTCCTGCCGCGAAGCTTCCGAAAATACAATTTGGCCATAACAGCACAAAATCCACTGCAACATATTTATGGACGTATTTTGCATCATATCAGCCTTTTTTTTCCGAGCGCGACAAGATTTGCGTCCACATAAAAGGTCCGGAAGCCAACACGTTCGCTGGACTTTTGTATCGAAAAGAAAACGATTTGCATTTCCTCTGTCGACTTGAAGTTGGCATGGTGGATGAATATAGTGACTTTACCAATGAACAGGCTAAAGGAGTCATTCCGCCCCAGGAAATATGGGAACGGAGGGTGGTGCCCCATTGAAATGACTCCGAATGGCCTGGTCATTAGCGCATTGTCGAGTCTCGATTGGAGCCTCCAACGAGCCTGCTCGCGATGACGCTGACTGATTCTTCGCATAGCGACGCGTACATCTTGAAGCACTCAGATGACAACCTGCCGTGAGACTGAATGGTCATACCGTCAATCCCGGCCCGGTACATCAGGGTTGCGCCGCCGGATCTCAGTGAGTGGGAGCTATACCGCCTGGATTATTCGCCGAGCTTGACTGTATTGCGCTGAATGGCCGAAGATACTTGGGACGTCGAGACGCAGAACTGGCCTTCACTGGAGACGGAGTAGACAGCCACTGGAAGGCTCGGATGGAGTGACCGCCGAGCTTGATGAAGTAGGAGGGCACCTGCTACTGGGCACAGCACCGGGTGACCTGAGCGCTTTAGCAACCTGACAGTCGCAGGACCAGCTTGGTTGGTTTTCGACCCCCGGAGCTTCATATAGACGGCGTCGGCCGATGCAGGACATGTGGTTGGTTCGCCGAAGCGGTCGACGACAACGATGTCCTCAGCTTTCAGAGCAAACCACTTGAACTCCGAGCCCTGGACTGCCACGATTTCCGATCTTCGTAGAAGGAAGAAAAGGGATATACACAGAACCCCCCACAGCGCTTGGTCGGAGCTGCGTGTCAGACACAGTGAGCCGAAGATCGCTTCCATGATTGCGATGGAGACTGGGGCTTTGTGCTGGCGTGGGGCGTCAAACTGGCTGATGCCTTTGATGAGCATGCGGACTTGTGGATGCCCGCTTGGGAAATCGGCACCGTAAGCGCCGAAGAAGTGCTTGACTCCGTG
>JAASFQ010000835.1:0-13554 GCA_023333845.1 Globisporangium polare | reverse complement strand
CTCCTTCACGATCGCGGATTCACCGACAGCCCTCACTCTACTTGCTGCGTAGAGGCTCTTCGTCAATAGGCGACAGCCTACTGGACGTGGGAGCCGCGTATACGGGCTCGCATAGAGCATCTAGAAGCGCAGGAAGCCCCGGCGACGCAGGTAGTAGTAGTACGCGCCGCCGCAGAACGCGCCACTGAGGTGCGCGAAATGGCCGATGCCGTCCTGGCGATTTGTCGCCCATGAGTACGCGTCCTTGAAGATGAAGAGCGACCCGGCGACCCAGGCCGGCATCGGGATGATGCCGAAGATCAGCAGCGTCGAGTGCGGGAACATGAGGATGCTGATGGCCGTGATGGAGTTCACGGCGCCGCTCGCGCCCAGGTTGAACGAGAAGCGGTCCGTGTACTTCTGCTCGTACACGGCCGCCCAGGACGAGAGCACGCCGCTGCTGATGTAGAGCGCCAGGAAGCGCTTGGGGCCGAGCACGTCGCACATCTGCCGCCCGAAGAAGTAGAGTCCGATCATGTTCGCCAGCAGGTGGCCCACGTCGGCGTGGCTGAACACGGACGTGAGCAGCGTGTGGTACTGCCCGCGCGCGAGGTGCAGCGCCGATGTCGTGAAGTGGTTCATCATGCGGCGCTTCTTGCGCTGCGAGTGCGCCGTGAGCCACATCATCGTCACGAGCACGTTGACGGAGATGAGCCCCAGCACGACCATCTCGCCCGAAACCTCCGTCTTTCGACGCCGCGTCGAGTGGATCAGCTGCTTGCGGTACGACGCCTGGTGGTGGCGCGCGTTCGCAGTGGTGGTGGTGATCGCGGTGTTGTTGCTGCGTCGCATTAGAGCTTTCGCGTGCGGCTGGAACGCGTTCTTGAGGCGCATCGACGAGAAGAGCATCGCGCTGGGCAGCGTGGACGAGCGCGGCATTACTGCAGAAGCCATTGAGCGTCGCGCGCTCAGCATCGCCACTGCGCGAGTCGCTCCTCCTCGGCTCGAGATCATCGAGCTGGTCGTCATGAGCGACCTCGCCCCCGGGAAGAAGAAGACTGCGCTCAAAGACGCGATCTTCAGGTTGGCGGTGGGTGAGGCCGGGGCTGCCGCTGGCGTTGCTGAACGCCACGCGAGTCGGGAGAAGCGCACAGCAGCCGCATGACCACCAGCACTAGCAGAGGAGAGGGGCGCCGCGGTCGCCGCCATCTTGGCTCCGGCGCCGCGCAGCATCGTCAGCATCCTGCGGTCCGCGTGTGGCCTGGGCTTTTCTCGCTCTTGAAGCCGTTCGTGTTCCAGGATCCGGCTCAGAACGAGAGTGTCCTGAAACCATGTGCACCACTTGAACCTTCTTCGCTAGCGACCTAGCAAAACGTTGAGCACACTAAGAACATAAAAGCCTGCCCTCGATTAGATCTTCGACACACTATCGTATCAAATCGCTCGCTCCTGCTTGTCCCACTGCACCGAATCGGCCACATCGTGGCGAGGCGATCACGCGAGCGAGCGCCTTCAGCTGGAGCAGCTGGCGCGAATCACCAGCTGGCGCTGATTCCTCTCCCGAATCCGCATCTTTCCATCGACCCTTTTGGCTGCGATCACAGAATCACCAGGAGCGTGGCGGAGGCAGGCTGGGCGCCTGAGAAACGAACGAATGCTCTGGCAATCCCTCGCAGCAACTCCGCACTGCCGACCGAGGGGAAGCGCTCGCAGGGTTTCAGTAAACCCCAGAGTGTCTGGACCATTCTGCACGCGTCGAGTGAAGTCCTGCATCTCAACGACCTGTACCGTCACTCTTCGAAGGTCGGGTGCGTTCACCAGCACAGCCACCTCAGCCTTCAGCGGATAATAGTTCTCGCCGAAGTGCAGCACCCTGCTGTCAAGCCACACTTTCCAACAGCAAAAAGGGAAAACAAGAATACTTTCAGGGAAAAAGCGCGGCTAAAAATAGAGTCGGAGCACCAGTTGACACGAGGGGGGGAGCTCCTCCCACACGTTCAGCTCCGAGGAGGATCGCTCGCGAGCCAATTAATACAGACGGCGCGGCGCGGGAGCTGGACCCTGCTGCTCCGCGATTCCTGCTGGCGGCGGCCGCGCGCCCACTCTCTCGCTTATGGACCGCTTGTGCTCACAACAATCCCCAGGCGCAGTGGCTGTGGCTTTCCGCCCCCGCCTCTGCTTCCGCCGCCGGCTTGTTCCTCAGCGCTATTCCCCAACTCTTCCGGCAGAAGAACAGACACGATCACCACCAGCATCAGCAGCATGGTGGCCTCGTTGATACGCGCGGCGGCGGCGCTGAGCCTCGCGTGCGTGCTGCAGCAGGTGCGCGCGCACTCGTGGATCGACTGCCTCGACACGAGCCGCTCCAAGATCTACGACCGCTCGGCCGAGTACATCTTCGGCGGCGCCAAGGGCAATGGCTTCTGCGACGGCTACGGCGCCGGCTTCCCCGGCCGCGGCGTCGCCGACATCGGACAGATGTACACGTACAAGATGCTCAAGGACCAGGTGGACGCCGGGGCGCCGATCTGCCAGGCCGTGGACGCCAACACGTACACGGGCTGGCGCAAGCGCTTGAAGGTCAAGGCCGGCGTGCCCATCTACTACGCGTACCTGCCGAACGGCCACATCGTCAAGGACAAGATGGGTCGCGGCACCAAGCACGGCGTCTACTGGACGGGCAAGACGGACGCCAAGCTGCAGACGACCAAGGACATGACGAGCGACAAGCTCGTGGACGGCAAGCTCGTGGACTTCGACGACGGCAACTGCGGCGAGACGCTCGACTCGAACGGCAACCCCGGCGGCCGCGCGGGCGACGGCAAGCCCTGCATCAGCTCGTTCGCGATCCCCGCGGGCACTGCGCCGGGCATCTACCACTTCGTCTGGTACTGGAAGTTCTACCTGGAGGACGGCTCGTACGTCGACAAGGAGCGTGCGCGCGGCTACTTTGGCGCGTCGTACACAACGTGCTTTGAGGTGGAGGTCGAGGCCGGCGGTGCCAGTGGGAGCGCCGCCCAGGTCACCGCTGCGCCAGCACCGGCTGCGACGACGCAGACCCCGACGGTCACGCCAGCGAAGCAGACGCCAGCTCCGACCACCAAGGCTCCAGCTGCCACCACAACGGCTCCTGCTGCAACGACCAAGGCTCCAGCGGCTACAACGAAGGCCCCGGCCGCGACGACGAAGGCGCCAGCGGCAAGCACCAACTCGATCAACTTCTCGACGTACACGAAGGAGCAGCTCAACGGCAAGGGCACCGGCATGCTCTCGGCGTCTGGCGACGACGACGAGGATGACAGTGAGAGTGATAGCGGCAGCGGCGAGCGAGAGGCCGCGGAGGAGACGCGCATCAAGGAGACGTGGTGCACCTAAGCTTTGTCTCCTGCTTTAACTCTTACAGAGAGAGTATCTGTTTGTCCCTCGGCTGGTGATTTTGAAAACAGTGTGACCCAGCCGCCCATCAACCACACCCGAGTCCGTAGTTATAGTGTCGCGTTAAATGTTTAAGAAACCAGTGCACGTCTTGGGCCTCTACGACCAGTGTTCAATGGCTTCTATCCCCTGTACTAGCGTCCCTTATGTGCACGAGCGCTGCCAGCCAATCAGTCGTTCTCCAATCTCGCAATGGGCTTCCCGGCCAGCACGCGGAAATTCGTATTGTGCAGCGAGATCCACCTGGTGTCTTCGGTGCCGCACTTGCGCACCAAGTGCGTGTCGTTCGTCTCGTTATAGGTCACAAGCACGACCTCGGTCTCCTGCTCCAGGTCCACGTCGCAGCGCTTGAGCACGGAGGCGAGCGCGTAGCCGTAGTGGCGATTGCCAAACAGCATGAGTCTGCAGCCGCGCACGAGCTCGTGGCCCCAGCACACGTGCTGGCTCGCGCTGTAGTACCGCACGCTCGGGTTTTTCGCTGTACGCCCTGTCAGTTGTTCACCGTCAGTGTCGTCGTCATGATGCCCATCGTCCTTGAAGGTGTAGACACCCTTGCCCTCCATCTCGTCGCGCAGAAAGCTGCCCGTCCACGAGTCGCGCGAGTCCCAAAAGTACGTGCCCTGGCCGTGCATGAAGCCGTCCATCCAGGCGCCGACGTACTGCGGCACGCGCTTGATGTCCCCCACGGCCACGAACTGCTTCTTCTGCGGGACCCAGAGCGTGCCGTGGCCATGGGGGACGAACACGTTGCTCACGCGCACGCCGTCACCGTCGTACTTGGAGCCGTCTTCGTACCGCTTGACGATCTGGCGCTGTCTCCAGGCCTCGTGGGCCTCCTGCTCCTCGTCGGTGCGCTTCCTGGCGTCGATGCTCGCGAGTTGGCTCTGCACTTTCTGCTTCTGCTGCTGCAGGTAAGCGCGCTTGGCGGCCTGGAACGCTGCGCGCTCGACCGTGAAGCGGCTCTCGAGCTGGCGCCACCCGCTGGCTGAGGTGGCGTCTCGGTATTCGTTGTCATCGTCGTGGTCGCGCAGGCGATGCTGCTCGACTTCAAAGTGCGCGCCGGTCTCCTGGCCCAACGCCATGAGCAGCGCCCCCGCAGCAGCTTCGACGCTGAGCTTCTGAGTGGTGCTACCACTGCCGCCTGCTGTTGCTGATTTGCTACGCACGCGGTCGATGAGCACCTGCTTGTAGGGGAACTCGGGCCATTGCAGCTCCGAGTCCTCGCGCGCGTGGAGCGCTCGCAGCGGGTCGAACGGGAACGTGAGCTTGCCCAGGGGATCCAGCGCCGACTGGTACATGGCGCTGTTCTCTTGAACCAACTGCGTATCGTAAATGCTCCTCCTCTTGGCGTCAGTGGGCTTTGAGTTGCATGTCGAGCTGGTGATGGCGAACTGTGTAGCCATGTCGCTAAATGTAGCCATTTTAGAATTGTCTATGTTTGGTTGTCGGTCCGACACACACAACAATCACTCTCGCCCTTTCTCTCATCTCAGCTTCCACGTCCATGACCGAGAACTGCGCCACTATGATGGAGGCCTCGTGGCGAGAGGAGGAGATGGAGAGTCGCAGCGCCTCTCCTACGTCTGCTGCAGCTGCGATGGGGCTGAGCCTAGTGGACTTTGACCAGCAGGACCACGGGCTCGAGGGTGAAGGCGACGACGAAGATCCGCAGCATCATGACGAGGGCGAGGGTGAGAGCGACTACGCTATGCAGTTGGCTCCACAGCAGCAGAAAGATGAGATTTGTGTCACTGGTGCAGCAGCGACGAAGACGCCCAGGTATAGCATGAAGGCTGCTGGCAAGCGTGGAGTAGTTGCGCTCATTCGGTCCTAATGTGATACGTTTCAATGATGAAGGAAAGGATCCAAGAATCTGTCCGTACCATCGCTGTTAAACCGAAGAGCTACGAGTTCTGTTGCCAAGAAGAACTCCAGCGCTCTTGGACACAAGACCGATCGACGGCGCACGAGCAGCGGCAACAACAACGACGAGGACGCTGCGATCAAGAAGCAGTGGGAGGTATGAGGGTGTCAGAGAATCGATGCGTGGGATCTGGGTGGCTTTGGGTCACTAACACTACTGAATATTGCAGTCCGAAGTGGAGCGACTCCGTGAAGATGCCGCACGCTGGAAGCGCGAGCTGCAGCACGTGCGCGAAGAGAAATCCGAGATCGAAGTGGCTTTTCGACGACTCGACCGGGAGAACGCGAGCGGCTACAACCTCGCCGAGCGCCAGGAGAAAGAACTCAAGATCGCCGAGCTCGTGACCAAGAACCAGCGAGTAAGCACTATCTCTTTTAGTTGGGTTGAATACTGAACAGCTCGCTCACGAAGTCATTGGCCACCTGTCCTCGCAATAGATCGCTCAGTTGCTAGAGAAGGAGCTGCACGTCCAATCTGAGCTTCGTGCCTCAAACGCGCAGCTGGTGTCTCAGAACCAGAGCCAAAGAGAGCAACTTGATCTGCTCAACAGCGTCTTTGCTAGCCTCGAAGCCAAGCACGCGGCTCTGGATGAAGTCCACGCGACGTTGAAAGCCAGCTTTGACGCCGCTCAAGTGACAATCGAGACGCTGCAGGGCGACCTGAACGAGATGCAGTCGAGGCTCATCGATTCGGGCAACCAGCAGCAGCGATTCAGAGAGTATGAGCACAAGATCCAGGTTTGGGAGCGGAAATACCTGGACCTGGAGCGCAAGTTCTTAGATCGCGATCAGCGCGTGGTCGTGCTCACGCAGGAGATCGAGAGTGTGCTGGAGAACCGCGCGAATTTGGAGAAAGAGGTCGGCGATTCGCACGACCAGGTGATCCGCATGAGCGCCATGATGAAGACCATGGAGGGCAAGATCGAGGCGAGTCTCCAGAGCGACCAGGCGCGCAGCAACGTCGAGAAGGTGGGGTCTGTGTGGCCCTGTCGACCTTGTGTATGATCTGGCTGTGAGGCTAGTCTCTGAGCTTGGCTAATGTATGGCGGAATGTGTGGCTGTAGCTGCACGAGCGCATCCGCCAGCTTGAGACCGAGCACTTCCAGAAGAGCCGCGCGCTCGCCGACCTGAGTCAAACCTTCGACGAGTTCCTCAGTGGCGCCACGGGAGCGAAACCTGCTTCAAGAGCGCTCAGTGGGCGAACCAGCAGCAGCAACAGCGCGCAACCGGGCTCTTCAAGGCTGAAGGTGATGGCGAGTCGAGTGGCAGCGCTCACCGAGAAGTTGCAGCTGGCGGAAGAGCTCAGGTGAGGCAACGAGATCTCTATCATTTACTATAGGATTGTCGTCAAGGTGGTTTGGCTAACAGCAGATCGTGCTGGGTTTCCTTGTGTAACATTTCATAGAGAGCGCAAAGCTCGGAGCCTCGACGTCGTGATGCAAGCGTTTCCATACCTGCTACAGCAACTGGACGCCCTCCAAGACAAGTTCATGGCTGCGGCCGAGGCAAATGAGATTTTGAAGAGCGCTCTGGAGCAAATGCAACAGCAGCCTCCACTCGAGAGCTGTGGCTTCTGTGACGACCACACGAAAGGCTACAGCTCTCATAAGGATCACACAAGCGCACAAAGACATCCAGCACTGTCGCCAGAGATGTACCTGAGACTCGCTCGTGAGAACTACCTTCTCAGCGCTCCGTATCAGGTCGACTTGCTCACGGGCTACACTGGTGCAGCGGCGTTCACCGACCTCCCAGCGTCAACTGGTGGTCCACTGCAGAAGTCCAAGAGGTTCCCTCCGTTCCGTGTCGTGAGTGTCGTGAAAAGGTTTGAGAACCGAAATGACGACGACGATGCTGAGCACTGCAAGGAAGACGCAGTCGTGCTCGCGATCGTCGCAGACGCCAACGATTCGAACGGCGCGTCGTACTTGAACCGCAGCAAGATCAACGCGTACCTGCAGTTCATTCAGGGCAACGCCGCGAAGAAGAAGTTCAAGGAGATCATTTTCACCAAGCTCGCCGAGATCATCACCAAACTTCGAGAGCTCAAGGCACAGTTCGCCGCCGAGACCACTGCCCAACGTGCGACGATCCAGATGCTGCAGCGAGAGGTGGACGAGCTTAAGTACAAGCTTCGAAGCTCGGTGCCGAGCGCCAGTGATATGGACACAGTCGGTAGTAAGAGCAACGCACTAACCTCACTTTCGAGGCGCAAGCTGCTGATGAAGCTCATCGATCTGTACGCTGAGAAGCAGCAAGAGCACCGCCAGTCGACGTTCCTGACGCAGACTGCGCCGAGCGATGTGCTGATTAGCAGCACGCTCATGTTCGAGCCATGCGAGCGAGAGACGCTCGACATCTCGGACTGCAGCCTCGATGACGACGAGATCAGCGACGTGCTCGTGAAGATCCAAGTGTCCGGTGTCCAGTTCCACGAACTTCGGCTCGACTCGAACGTGTTGAGCGACACTGGCGCGCAGTACCTTGCCAACTTCTTGGAGAAGTGTCCACCGGGGATCAAAGTTGTCCGTGTCGATGGGAACTCGGGGATCACGTACCACGGCATTGAAGCCCTGAAGCGCGGGCTGCTTCGCAATGCCTCGATTCATAGGATTGAAGTGGATCCTTCGGGCCAGGTCGTCGATGCGCTGGCAGCCCAGGACGAGTACGAGCTACATGGGCGACCTACTGTGGTCCTTCGTCTCTTCCTACCAAAGACAGCCAACCAAACAAGGCACCAGGCAAATCAGCGAGCGTCAGAGGAAGACGTTGAGCGCATGATGGATCGGATCCACCAGATGGGGTTCACAGATCTCTTTGCGAAGAGAGCGGCGCCTTCGAAAGTCGCATTCTCCATCTACTCGGCGGCAGTTGGTGATATTACGAGAAAGAAACACACGACGGGCTTCAGTGGGAGCAGGACTGCATCTGTGGCGCCAGCCGCAGCTTCTGCTGCTGCGACGCGGCGCCAGGCAGTGGGCAGGCAGCAAGAGCAGAAGTTCCGCCACCTTGAGGCGGCGATCAAGCGAGCGACCACCAGTTCCAACAGCAGCGTTACGCAACTCCAGTCCAGAACTCGAAGCACAGCGACATCGCGATCTCGCTCCATGGCCACAAGCTTAAGACCATCTAGCGGTGTGAACGTCTCGCTGACGCAGAGCTTTACCAGCGGACTCCCTCGCCGGTCGACATCGACGTACATGAACAGCGGTGGCGGCATCTATGGCAATGCACACCTCGCAACCGTCAGGAGGCTCAAGCGCTGAGCAACACATGCTGTGCTGGACCTCTGGTGGAGGTAGAAGTGGCCGTTGAGATCTTCCAAGTGCGAATGGCTACAGACTGTCCATGGGCAAGTGGGCCATGAACTGTAGCACTCCAAGCTATAGCATCCTTGAAGAAAATGGTGCTCCTACACACCCTCTCTCACGCGCTTTTCACGAGCGGCACGCGTGAGCTCCCGCGGCCGATCGCCGTGTGGCGCCGCGACTCAACGTCTTGCGCATGTATGTCGCTGGTAAAGCGTCACACTCCGTGAGTCGCCACGCCCCTCGCCTCCGCCTTGCTGCGGATGATGCTGACCGTGTAGCCGTCCGTCTTGAGCGTGTACTCGAAGTCGCGACGCACGTTGTTCCCCTCCGCCTCCCAGTGCGCTCGCGCTGCGACGCGAAAGGTGGGGAGCGTCTCGAGCTTGGCGCGCCCCGGAGCAGCTGTGGTCCACGACGGAGACTCTCGCGCTGCTCGGGGGGGAAAATGAAGACTGAGACCAAAAGCAACAACCTCTCGCGAGAGCCATACTCGTGCGAGAACACAGTTCCAGGCCTGAGCTCTCCCAACGGTCTGGCCAGGACCACACTCTCATACAAACGCTCCGTTTGCACGGTTGGCTGTTCACGCCATGCGGAGCACCGGTCGTCGATTTGACGTGCGGCTTTGCTTCTCATTTTGGAATCACTGGGAGTGTTCGCCCATGTTGAAGAGTTTGGCCCTCCCTTCGGTCCCACGACTTGATTCAATGGAACCGACCGCCTTCTTTTCGGACATTTGCATTCTGCCAGCTCCTTTTCGGACATTTTCTATTTGTGCTCGCGAGTTCAAGAGGTTTGAGCCGAAATGAGTTGTGGCCCTTTATTTTCGGAAAGCGACCGTTTGGGTGTCCCATTTCGACGTGAGCCACACTCTTTTTGGCAGCGCCGCTTTTTGGCAACGCTTTCAAAGCAAGCTTTTCTCTTCCTTTCATTACGCCATTTGCCAGCGACCGCGCACGGCAACAAGCGACCGCGAGCGACGAGAAGAGGCGCTGCCTGTTGAGAGGGGAGGAGAGCGGTGGACGACAGCGTTCTCCGGGTAGCTTGCTAGCGCTGTAGCTGGTAGTGATTCGTGTGCCCTGTGTCCGAGCGGCCGACGATCGAGTGAGCTCAGCCTCGAGTCCCGGTTTGGAAGACATGGTGCGTGCATACGCACCATGTTGTCTTTTGTGTACCTTGTACATGGCCGCTGCGTATGGCCAGTGTGTGGCTGGCCGTGCGTCGGATGACGTTACGCTACGTATACGTGTGTATTGGTGCGTGTTCTCACCGTGGTTCGTGTCTCTGTATCTGTCAATGGTCAACTACCAGGCGCGCATGCAGCACTTGCCGCGGTACCCGATCGGCACGCGCGTGTCCAAGTACTTTCCCGGGTACAAGGAGCCGTTCGCTGGCGTCGTCGACGACTACTCGACGTACTCTCACTTTTACCACATCACCTATGAAGATGGCGACAGCGAAGAGATGACGGAAGAAGACCTGCGCATCCACGTCATCCACGTGGCGACTGCGCCACCGGCGCGCGCAGCACCAGAGCCTGTGAGCAAGAAGCCGGTGAGACTGACCCTAAACGACAAGGCGCCCGGGGTGAGCACAAGTAGTCGAAGCCACCCAAGCAGCGCGGCGTCTAGCCCAACCTCCAGCAGTCCCAGAAGCTCTCAGCCGCGACCGCAGCCGCCAGCTACAAGTCCAAACAATCGGTCAACAGTTGTGAACGGCCACCATTCAGCACCACGTCAATCTGTCGTCTCGCAGGAGGACGTGAACAAGCTGGTCGGCCTCGGCATATCCAAGCTCTTTGTCGGCGACGACGGGCGCGAGACCATCGTGAGCGGCACGGTGTCGGCATATTTCATTGCGACGCGGAAGTACCGCGTGCTCTTTTTTAACGGCGTGTGCGAGGATCTTTCGTACCAGGATGTCATTGAGAGCATCCCGCTCTCCTCTCCCAGTGACGAGGAGAGCAAAAAGAGAAAGCTGGCCGATGGTGTCAATGGTGCTGCCGTGCCGTCAGCGTCGTCCAAGAAGCAAAAGGTCTTTGAGAGCAGCAATGGCGGCACTGCGGCGGAGTCCGAAAAGAAGAAGAAGAAGAGCAAGGGTACAGATAGTGAAGGTGACTCGGAGAGTGTGAGTGAGCTGTCTCCGCCCTTTGACTCTACACAGGGACTCACGAAGGCTTTTGCGCACAACATCACACGCAGCGTCCTGTACGTTGTGGTGAGCGCGAGCCCTGAGGCGACGGGTGACGACAGAAAAGGGTTGCAGCTTGAGCTTTTGGCGAACGGCAACTTGAAAGTAGGCATACGCTTGAACTGTTTTTTGTTTTATTACTATACGGACGGGAAGATGGAAGGCCGGTGGCTGCGGTTGTGTGTGAACAACGTACTAACCGTTCTGTTGTGTGTTGTCTCCCTGCTGCTCGTCTGGGCCTGTGTCTGTCTGTCTCGTAGCCGAAGAAAGCGCTCGCGCAGTTTGTCGAAGAAGGCGGGCTGGCAACATTGGAAAGCCTCTTATCGAAATGGTCCGAGTCCACAGAGACAGAGCATGGCATGCTCGTCATTCTCAAGGTGGGTGTGTTGAATGTTGCTGCTGGTTTCGTGTGAGTTTCGGAGTGATGATGCGGAGCCTCTGATTCTGACTCTGGTGTTGCGGCTTTGGTGACAGATCCTCGCGGTGTTGCCTGGCGTCACCCCGGGCGCTGTGTTGAGCAGCCAGATTGGCAAGATGGTGGCCAGGATCTGGAAACAAGCAGTCTCGTGGGGGTTCGACGACTCGATTTCCGAGCTGGCAGGATGGGTCGTCAAGAAGTGGAAGAGCGACTTCGACTTCAAGAGCTCCAAGAAGGCAGCGTCGCGTGATGGGAAAGAGTCGTCCACGTCCAAGGTGTCTACCAGCGGTGACAAAGATGCCAAGAAGGAGAAGCAGCGAGAGAAGAGCGAGTCGACGACCCAGAAGGCATCCAGTGCGCAGTCGAAGGATGGACGCAACGGCGCGGATGGCGTGCAGAAGAAGCGGTCGAACTCTGTCAACCACCTGCGGGATCTCATGGGTACGTCTGAGCTCATCGTTGATGGCTTTCGTGATGTGGGGGGCCATGCGCTCACGTCTCTTGTTGGTGGCCGCTCAACACTAGGCTCACGAGGTGGAAAGCGCGATGTGCTGGGCAGTGCTCTTGGCGGCAAGAAGCGGCTCGGACCAGCGTACGCCCATCGCGCGCGGCGATCTACTGTGGTTATTGATGCGGTGGCGAAACGTTTTACCGAGAACGAGACGATTGCTGAGGTGGCCGCCGAGAAGGCGACCGCGGAGGAGGAAGAGATCGAGCGCGAGACCACCATCCGATTCGCCGAGTCGACCGTCCTGGAGTTCTTGATGGACGTTGAAGTCTCAAGACTCCTGACATGGGGTCCGACGGGTAGACGAGCTGCGCCTGTTGTCAAGCCAGCGCCGTCGCTGTCATCGAAGCCGCCGAAGTCCATTCTTCGCGTCAGATTGGAGCCCGTGCAAACGCAAGTGCATCCGAAGCTAGACGACCTGGTTGCGCCTCCGACTGTGCAGACGGTGTCGGTCCCGGGTCAATCCAGTCGTCATCTTGACTTGAGTAGCTCGCAATCGAGTTTTAGCGGCATAGTGGCCAAGCAGTCGGTTTCCGACAGCGAGGGATCTTCGTGGTCTGGCGGCCGGAAATCTCCACTTCCAGAGGGCGAAACCTCACCCCCAGTAGTGCTCCAGTTTGCGAAGAGAACCGAGCAGACGAACCGCTCACCGCCACCGGATTTCGACGAGCGCTTGTCGCTTGACGAAGGAAGTATGCTGTCGTCGTCTTCTCCAATGGAGTTCCAAGAAATCGAAGACGACGACGGTGATGATGCTAATGACGACGGCAAGCACTGTGCGGATGAGAAGCCCCAGGAGCAACCTGTGCCGATGCCGCCAGCACTGCTGATGGAGGAAGATGGTCCCAGTCTTGGCGGCTCGCTGTCGCTGGCAAGGAGGATGGAGCACGACGCTGCTATTGTTGTGGAGTCAGTCTCGGCGTGTTCCGAGTGAAAGCAAAGGAAGACAGTAATTTAATTGCGTTGCGTCATGTATCTACCTCTCCCGAAGTCGTTGCTTTGAGTGCTTTCCTTGACGTTCACCACCGTCACTAACATCCCCCATAAACGCTCCGAAGTCACAGCACATTGCATCCTTACGTTTGTTTCGCGCTGCGGGATGAATGGACATATCCACAAATGAACTACACCTACCGACTACCTGCTTGCTTGCTTGCTGCCTGGACACTTTACACCTTCTTGAGGATGATGTTGAGCTGGTTGTAGAGCGACTCCTCCTTCTTCTTGTCGACCGAGTCCTGCAGCTTCTGCAAGAAAGTGAGCAGCTTCCTCTTCTGGGCCTCGTCAAAGCGGTCCAGGTGGTCGAACGACTGCAAGATCGGGTACGCCGCCATCTGGTTCACCTTGCCGATCTTCACGAACACTTCACCCATCACTTCGAGACCTTCGTCGGTCGAGAGCGAAAAGTGGCGGATCTGAGACAAGCAGCGTGTCAGCGTGCGGCCGTGGCTCGACTGCGCCGGGTTGAAGCTCGGGTGAGCGACCAGCTTCAAGATCTGCTTGCCGACTTCAGGCGACTCCAGGCTGCTCACGATGCCAATGTACTTGGTCATCGTGTCCGGGTGCTGGCGCCACTGCTCGAAGATCTCCTCCTGCACCTTCTCGCGGTCCGCGAAGGTCTCATCACTGAGCACGTAGCGGAAACCAGTCGCCTGGTCCGAAGCGAACGTCGACTTCTTGAGCAGGTCGAGCGCGAGCAAAGCTGGCGCGACCGTCGGCACAACCTTTGGGATCGTGCTGAGCACTGGCTCCTTGGCACCAGCGACGATCAAACTGAGGAAGTGGCGCTTGAG
>JAASFQ010000834.1:0-13573 GCA_023333845.1 Globisporangium polare | reverse complement strand
GCTCCAAAGACCCCCAAGCCGACCAAGGCAAAGCCCGCGTCTCCAGCGCCAGCAGTCGATGGCAAGACGATCTGCAAGACCAAGGCGGGGGGGCGCAAGTAAGCTCATCGCTTGGCGTCGGTCGATCGCTGCTGAACTGCGAGTTGCATAACTCTGTGTAGAGGTGTGTTGTCGTTGTCAGTTAGAGGCTGCCTGTGATTTGTGATGCGCATGGGAGCATTGTCGTTGTGCACAATGGACCAGGCCCTTTTACCTTTCTTACGTGCTAGCCCTTTCCTTCTCGCTCGCGCTCGTCTCTCTTCTCAGCTCTCACGTCGCTCTCTTCTACTTCGAGCCTCTCATTCCTCTTCAGCATCACTATCGCTAGTATCCCTAATAGAAAGCTCAACCCGCTTCCCGCGAGAGAAAACGCCCTTCAGCGCCTCGATAGCCGCAAAGACGTCAAAGGACTCACTGCGCTTCTCCCTTGCAGTCTTTGGATCAAAGTCCACCACGACATCATCCTCGAACGCGTCCTTTCTCGCTGGTACTGGCGAGCTCTCCGCACTTTTCCGCCTGTCCTCCGCAGTCACCTTGCGCTCGGCCGCCCTCGCCTTCTCCAGCGACAGAGAGCGCGTAGTGACGGTCTTTGGCGGCGCATCCACGTACCTCACGACGCCCCAACCCTGGCAAGTGCCCTCCAGGGACTCTTTCACGTCCAGAATGGCCTCGCCGGAGCCGATCACGCGCACCGTCGCGCTCTCGCTCGTGATTTCCTTGGACGACACCTTGCCCGAGCCCGTGATGGACACGCGCTGGATAGTGGCGCTGCCCTTGCCAAAGTGTCTGGCTTCGCCGTACCCGGCGATGGAGCTCTTGAGCTTGTCCGCCTGCAAGTTGTTGGAGAACGTGCTCGTGTGGCCCGAGCCTGCGATCGAGGACTTGACCACGGACGCGTGCAGCTTGTTCTTGGCGAACACGCTGGCGCGGCCCGAGCCAACGACCTGCAGCAAGACGTCATCCATCGCGACGAGCTCGGCGGCTTCGAACTGGAGCCTCCCGCTGCCAGCGACACTGAGCGACAGGCGCTTCACGTTCATATCCGTCGATGGCGCAGCGACCAAGAGCTCGCCGTGACCCCTCAGCGACAGGTTCAGGTCGGCGTGCGCGCAGTCCGCCACGAGCACGTTCTCCTCGACGACCACGACGCCGCCACCGCTCGCTTCAAGTGCGTTCACGTGCGCTGCGTGGCCCAGCGAGAGCTCCGTAAGCAAGTGGCCGCTGGCGATCTTGGGCGCGTCCTTCTTGAAGCGGATCTCGATCCCGTTCGGCTGTAGCGACACCACTTCGACGCACGCGAGCAGCTCCGGAGTGTCGGCCGACACGCGAATTGCTCCGATCTGCTGCTGGTGTTGTTCTGGCTGAAGGTCGCTGCTGCTGGTACTGTCCACGCTCACAAAGGCGAGGCCGGGCGTGGAGATCTTGACCTTGTTGATGCGATGACTCGCGCTCGTCATGGTCCACTGCTTCTCCACGCGCTGCTTATCTGCGATCGGGAAGAGCACCTCGCTGCTCTCACCCTCTGTGAGCTGCTCGCGGATCTCGTACGCGAAGGGCGCCGCAGCTGTGAGCGCCGCCACTCGACGCACGTGTGGCGAGCGGAGCAGCGGCCGGAAGAAGCGCATCCGTGCGTAGTGCGGTGAGGCGCGTTTGTGAACTGCGGAGCGCTCAGTGAGTTGCGAAATGAGCTCGTCCGCGTCGCGCCACGGTTGACAGGTGAGCAAACAGAAAAAAGAAAAACGGCCTCAAGGAATGATGGTAAGAATGCTGGTAGAATATCCGGTCAGAAGGTGCGATCTCCAGATGTCGTGCGGTGGCGTTTAACAGCAGCAGCAGCAGCGAGCGTGAATGGGAGCCAGGATGACGACGGCAATGCGGTGGAGAGCACCAACTGTCTGTCGTGCCAGAGCGTGGCGCAGTCGGTGACGACGCTGGCGTTCGAGATGAGCAGCAAGGAGGAGCTCTGCGGCGTATTTTCGGGCGTCCACGACGCGTGTCAGTTGGGGTTTCTGCAGCAAAAGTTCCTGCCGACCGTGGATGAGAAAACGAGCGTCGAATCCGTCACGACGTCATCTGCGTGCGTTTGGATGAGGTCGGGCGGCTGGGACATCGGGTCCTAGTTCTGTTTACTGACATCTGCGGTGTGTTTGGAAGCGCCACGTCAATCCGCGATAGGCGCATGCATATGCATGCGAACCATTGGCTTGCGCTGCCTTAACTGCGCGAACCCTATCGCCAGAAAAGAAGCACCTGGCAAGCTACGTGAGCTCATGGGAGAGCGATTAGCGGCTACTGTAGCTACTTCAGTGTTGTACGCACAAAAGCAAGAGGTGTGTAAGGCGCTGTGGTCTCCCTCTGCTCGCTTTCGTTCTCGAGCTCCAGCAATCACCCAGGCACACGGAAAGAGTTCAAGATGCTGTCAGACTGATAGCGTCAGCACGGCGTTGGTGGTGTTCGCCAACAAGACGCGCCGAGAGCGTGAGTAGCTACGGTGATCTTGGCGAGTCGATGAGAAGCAAGTCATGTCTTTGATGGATGTCTGGCAACTCATACCCTGCGCGGTTCTGCTTCTCGGCTGCATCCTCTTCCAAGCGCTCGTCCCAGCGGCGGACTTCTGTCAGATCTACTCGACCGTCTTCATGCTCCACTCTATCGAAATGATCCTGGGCGCGTACATGTGGTTCACAGTTCGCCCAAGTCGAACGTCACTCGTCGACGAAGCGCACTGAGCATCGTCTCGCCTTGAGATGCTACCCCGTCAATCGACATTCACAGACGCACGCAAACAAAGCGTTGTCCGTGGCAGATTGGTCTCTGGAGCTGGACCACGATGGATTCCGGGTGACGTTCGAGCTGCCTGCAAGGAGCTGCCAGCGAAGCGAAGCGCCACAGTCAAAGTGCCAACCTGTCCCTTTCGTCTGCATCTCACTTTGCGAATAGATTTTCGTGACGTTGTTTCTGTCGGAGATTCGAATGGAAGCGCTTCGTGAATACGAACAGCAGATCAATGCTGCCCGATTAAACGATTCGAAGGTCATTTGGTTCGTGGATCGATCAAACACTGTATAAGTTCGTTACGAGATGCTCTACGAGGCGCTACATTGTGTCTATAGCCGCTCCATCGGCAATGCATTTCCTGTATAATACGGTAGCAAATGTAGTATACCGTCATTATGTACCGATCTGTCAAATACGGCCGTAACTCGATGGGGTTACAGGGGTACGTCCTCCTCCCAAAACCTTTCGTGGTTTTCGAGCATTTGGTATCCCTTCCCAGCAAACCTTCGTTTTGGAATTTCACGGAAAGGTCCAGAACGGGAATGCGCCGGATCCAAAATACACACACAACACACACATTCCTTGCTCATAAATGATGGTCCGCACGTCACAAAACTGATCAGGAAAACCAATCCCAGATCTTTGACTCGCTCGCCACCTCGTTGCCGGCTCATTGCGCAGTATCACCTCAGTGCAGCACTGCTCATCCAAACACACAGCCATGCATCTGCTCCAGCTCCGCACGCTCGCACCCGTGGCCTCGTCCTCCAGAGTAGGTGGCAGCGCCATCTCAGGAGCTACGCGCACGCTCAAGTACCTCGTGCAGCCGAGCGCAGTCTGCAACTCGTCCCGCTTCCCAGTCAGCACTGGCAATGGCGGCAGCAGCGGTGATGGCCATCGCCAGATCTTCGAGAAGGTGTGGACGCTCTCGGGAGCAAAGCCGCTCGAGAAGCTCAAGGTGCGTCTTCCGGGCGTCACGTTCATCAGCGTTGGCGACGAACACGATCTCGAGAATGACCAGGTGGCGAAGATCCGCGCCACAAGCGATTCTGCTGAAGCCCTTGAGAGTATCAGCGTGTCATCGTGGCTCCCGTATCGAACGATCCTCGATTTTGAGCCAAGCGCCCAGACGTCTTCGCACGGGAACTTGCTGACCGAGATCCTGCTCCCACGAGGCGCTACTGGTTGGCTTCGCAACGTCGCTGCCAAGGGCCAAGGCCTCGTGATCGTCGAAGACGGCGTGCTCGCGATGCACGAGCGTCCGGACGATGTCATTAAGCTCGCGGCAACGCAAGGTGGCAAAATCACTATCAAGTCAGCTCAAGACGTGGACGTCAGTAGACTCCAGGTCGCAGTGGCGAGGCGCAGCAAGGTGTTTTTCCAAGCGCCAGCACTCCGAGCCCGCGACAAAGTCGAGATCGCTGGCATTGGCGGCTCAGAGGTACATTTCCAGTCACAGAATGGCTTTGAGACGCCGTTGCTGAAGCTCGCGATCGCTGGCTCGGGCAACTGTAGTGTCCAGGCCGACGAGTTCGTCGTTGACGAGGTCACGAGTGCGATTGCGGGTTCAGGACGGATCGTATTGGACACCGGCTCTGCTGCTGCTGTTGGCGCTTGTGGCTCGCACCAGATCGCGATCTTTGGCGCTGGGGACGTCGACTGCGCTGGCATGAGTACGAAGCGCGCTGCTGTGGCTGTCGCTGGCCAGGGTAGCGTCACCCTTGACGCAACCGACGAGATCAAAGTGGGAGCGTTTGGCGAAGCAAAGGTCATGTGCCTCAATACTCCACCCGCCTCGATTAATGCAAGAGGGTTTCAGTCGCCACACCCTGTGACCTCCATGTCGGCAGACGATCGTAAAGTGCGTGAGCAGCGACGGGATGTAGAAAACCAGGAGCTCCAGGACTTTTGGCGCTCGCTGCCGTCACGAGAGTCTGCGTTGGAGACCGCAAGCCAGGTCGCACTCACTGGAGTTCTGTCAAAGTGGTGGTGGTAAGGTGGTCAAGCCCACGGCCAGGCGCTTGCGTCGAGATGGCGGGAGTGGATCTTGCCTGGACACTAAATCGATTGATACTGTTGATGATGATGAAGACTCTGATGAGAGAGAAATCGATGATCAATTCTTCGTACTAACGCACTGGAGACTCGGTACCTGTCCATTTATCCAACTCACTCTGCTTCGTTACAACGAGGCAAGCACAGCGACAGCAAGCGCTACGGCCACGGGGGCGACGGCATCCATGAGCGCCGCGGATGACGCTGCACTTGCGGTGGGCGCTAGGGTAGTCACCGTAGCATTAGCAGCCGTGCCGTTTGAAGAAGTGCCGACCGCGTTGCCAGCGCCCGAGCCACTGCTCGAGCTGTCCACTCCGATCACGCTCAGGATCGGCGAGAGCTTGTCCGCGACGTTGGCGTGCTCCGGGTCCGACTGGAGCGACGTGAAGAACTCGGCGATCATACTCTTGGCCGCGGCGAACGAGAGGACGCTGCTGCTGAGCGTCGCGTCGACCTTGGCGGAGAACGCCGTGAGCTTGCTCTGCAGGCTGGGCTGGCCAACGAAGGCCGTCTCCAGCATCGCCTTGACTGTCGCCCACTGTGTCGCGATCGCGGCGTTCGCAGCTTTGATCTCGCTGCTGCTATTACTGCCAACGACGGTGCCGCTGCTACCAGCAGCCATTGGTCCACTGCCGATCGCGGACGCGAGCGCTCTCGTGTGGCACTTCAAGCGGCGGATCGAAATGGCTGGTTGCTGGACTGCTGAGGCATTGCCAGCCATGACAAAGACCGCCACGAGCACGAGCACAGCAATGATGCGCACGGAGTGAGCCATTGTGAGACTTGTGTGCGGATTTAGTGCTGGCGCGTTGGGTGTGTCGCACGATGCAGAATCAAGAACGAGAGTGAGCTACGAGTGAGTCGAGAGTGGGGATAAGCAAGCTAACAGCCCTCCCGGTCCATTCGGTTGTTCGAGGGCTGCTGCTCGTGCGACTAAAGCTTTCTCGACTCTTTCCATGTTTCTGTGGGCACTTGGAGCCAGCGACGAGCTCCAACCTGGTGAACTGTGCAGAATGCTGGTGAAGTTCTTTTTCGAGGCGCGCTCTCTCAATATTGCAAACCTGACAGGCTGCGTGCGCTGAAATCCCCCAGGCACGCTCGGAGCACTTCAATGAGCTGGCCCTGTCAGTCAGTCTGCCGCACACTTTTGAAGCCGCGCTCCACACCAAGGCCAGCACAGCACAGCGCTTTTTTGAGTGCAAGTCCGCCACGCACGCGCCTCGCCATTTCTTCTCGTGGCGTCCCGCCTCCTCCCCTATGAGCACACATTAATGCGGCGATATGATGGCACTGGGCTGAAGCTGCCAGCGCGTGTATTCATCGATTGGTGTCGAAGATGCAGTCAGTCTCTGAGCGACGAGAAAGACTGGTTGTGATGGTCGATTTTGCTCACAGAAAGACGCACTGGTGGCTCGGTTCATTTTCATCCGATAGCTCATGCGCTAAAGTGCTATTAACACACACTAGTACTAAAGAACCTTTGAGCAAGGAGACTAGAACGAGGCGAACACAGCGGCGACGAGCGCCACGGTCACTGGGGCGACAACGCCAACAAGCGCTGACGATGAGGTTCCACTCGTCGTTGGCGCTGGGGTGGTCACAGTGCTGTTGGCGGTCGAGCCCTTGGACGAGCTGACCGTGCTGCCGGTACTCGAGCTGCTTCCGGAGCTGCTGATGCCAAGCGCACTCAGGATCGGCGAGAGCTTGTCCGCGACATTGGCGTACTCCGAGTCCGACTGGAGCGACGTGAGGAACTCGGCGATGATCTTCTTGGCCGCGTCCAGCGTGATGACGCTGCCGCTGAGCGTCGCGTCGACCTTGGCGGAGAACGCCGTGAGCTTGCTCTGCAGGCTCGACTGACCAGCAAACGCCTTCTCCAGCAGCGCCTTGGCAGTCTTCCATTGCGTGGCGATCGCGGCGTTCGCGGCGGTGATCTCGCTGCTGCCGACGGCTGTGCCGCTTCCGCCAGCAGCCGATCCGCTGCCGGCCGCGGACGCCGATGCGAGCGCTCGCGCGTGACGCTCAACGCGGTTCGAAGTGGTCGGCTGCTGCGGTGCTGCGGCCTCGTCGGCCGTGACGGAGACCGCCACGAGCGCGAGCACGGCGAGGATGCGCGTGAAGTGGACCATTCTGTGTGTGTGTGTGTGTGTGTGCGGAGCTGGCGCGTTTGGGTGTGCAGCACTTGGCGGAATTGCGAATGAGTCACACGAACGCTGCTGGTAATATGGTCATTCGCATCGGGAGGGGGAGAGAGAGGGGAGGGGGGTCCGTCATGGCGACGAGCACACGTGAACTGCATCTTTTAGTATTCTCAGCTTTACCCCCTGATACGGTACTGGCTCTCTGTCGTTTCATCCCGCCCCATCTCACGCGTGACACGCTTGCCTTCCCAAAGCTCCGCATTGGTGGGCTGTGGCGCTGCGCGGCAGCCAATCGGCGCTGTCGATATAATGAGAGAGCAAGAAGCCGCGAGACCAGAAGAAGAGCGCGATGGAATGGACTCAGTCCTATCTTCCTTCGTCCGATCGATCGCCAGCCACCAAACGGAAACCATACCGGGTTCTCGCGGCTCGAAGACGAGTCCTGACTGGCACACAGAGCCACCTCCTGGGGCTCTGCTACGACTGAGTGTGAGTATCCCCATCAACCTGCCTGGCCGTATGCCTGCGATTATATCTATCCGAAAGAAACCAATAGCGAAAAGCATCGGACTTGCGAGCACGTCTGCAAAGCATAATTCCTCGTAAGCTGTCGCCGCCCTTCTTCTTTCCTTCTACTCTCATTACTACTGTATATCAAACCTTCTACCTACCTGCCTCTCTTGATCGCACGCAGGGTCTTCCAGTATCTATTCGCCTTAATATCTCTCCTTCCTTGCTCCTCACCTGTCTCCTTCAACTCGGACGCAAAGCCTTAGCACCGCAGCTCGCAAGAGCGTGCATCGCCTTTAGATCACTATCCGCTGGTAGGCTCGGGGCGACTCGCCGCCCTTCAGGATCGCGCCGTTGGCCTTGGGGCCTATGAAGCCGTTCTGGTGGTATCCATTCCCATTGCCGCTCGGATGGCCATTGCCATGCGTCACGGAGCCCTCGTTGCTCTGGTGGAGGCGCGCCTCGTGTCGCAGCGGCGTCTGCTCCTCCTTGTCCTCGTACGTCTTGCTCTGCTGCGACGCCAGCATCGAGGTCGACCGATGCGACGGCGAGAGCGGCATAAGCGCGCCAAAGTGGCCGCTCGTCAGGTGCGCGCGCGACGACGCGAGCGCCTCCGACCCCATGCTGCCGCTGCCCACGTCCTCCTCACCGTGCTTCGAGAGCAAATAAATACCAAAGATGATGACTGAATGGGATGGACACGACGCATAAGCAATACAGAAATCAATATGTGTGTGTGTGAGTGTGTGGGGACGGAGACGATACGAGGAGCTACGATGGCGAAGAGCTACGTACATGCGAGCGCGATGGGCAAGCAGATCCACTCGAACGTCGTGAAGCGCGTGTACTTTTCGTAGAACACCACGCCGCCAATCACACTCGACTGCAAAGACACATACAACGAATTACAACCAGTCAGTACGAATGGTAGACAGCGAGACACCCCATCGAAGCGCTCAATACGAGAGCTTACCCCGATCCAGAAGCACTGGAACATGGGGAAGACACTGAGCGTGTCGCCCGCCATGATCGCGCGGTTGAGCAGGTCAGTTTGCAGCACGAGCGTGGAGACCATGCCGCCCACGAAGAGGTACGTCGTGAAGTGCGTGAACTGGTTCTCGCCGCTGAGCGTGAGGATGAGCAGGATCGACGCGCACTTGGCGAGCAGCACCGAGAAGCTTCCGAAGATGCCCGAGGCCGTCGCGTACAGGAACGGCATGAGGCGGTATCTGGCTTCATTTGCGCTCTTGGGAAGGCGCGAGATCGCCTGGATCTCGGCGAACATCGCGCCCAGGATCGCAAACATGACGCCGAGGTAGACGAGGAAGCCCAGCTGGCAGAACTGCCGCTCGAGCTCGTCCAGCGACATCTTGTCGTCCGGCTCGTTCACAACCGTGCTCAGCACGACGCCGACGATGATCAACGTCGTCCCGACCACGTCAGTCTTGGACAGGATCTGTTGCAACAGACAAGACATGTAGTGATTCTGAATGAGCCAACCAAGCCTGCTGAACTATGATCGCATGGACAATAACAGACCTGTCCGAGCCACAGGTGCGCGAAGAAGACGTTCGCGAGCACCGTGCAGCCGCCGCCCACAGACGCCACGAGCGCCTGAGGCGCAAAGCTGAACAGCGGACACGAAACACATTAATCCATGACGAAAAAGATCCACACATAAAGCAAGCAGCACACGCTAATTCGTACCCGAGCGCTTCAAAGTCGCCGACGGCGCCGAGCACGATGAGGATCATGCCGATGATCCACACGGGGCGCGTGTAGTACAAGCGTCTTGCAAACGGCGGCCGCTCTTCCTCCTGTAGTCCATAAAGATCCATCCGCACACGCACACAGCCGTGAATACGAGATCATCGTCACCACGCAGCCATATATACACGGCCACACGCATTACGTACGCGCACATGGGAGAGCTTCTGCACGTTGACGCCGAGGTTGGAGAGGATCGCCGAGCCCACGACGATGCCGAGCCCGATCCAATAGTAGAGGTCGTTGTTCGGGTCGTCCGGGTTCGCCGCCGCGTCGGCGTCGCCGCCCAGCAGCCCCGCGGCGTTGAAGGACGCCGAGAGCGTCACGTTCCGCAGGGGAAGCTTCATGGTGTACGCTGCGTCCTGTTAACAACGAGAGATAGAGAATGCGTGTGTGTGTGTGTGCGGAGGACGCGCGTGGTTGGGCTGGTGCGGCGGCCGGCGGATGGAGCTCTTCGCGCTCGCTCGGATTGATGTGTGACTCGCTTGATCTGGTTGAAAAGTCAGGTTGGGTGGGGGTGTGGTCGAGTTATAGAGAGGGGGATGTCGTTATAGCGGGGGTCGAGAGGTGATGAGCCCTGGTTATAGAGACAACGAGCTTCTGGCATCACCACCTGCCACCTTGCATAATGCACTTCGTGCGCCTGCACACTCTCTGGTCCTATAAATGCCAGATGGCTGAAACGTATGCATCTATGCCTAATAAAAAGGTCACTGAGGTGAACTGTGAGTGACGCGAGGGTTGCGATCAGCGAGAGGCTTATTTACTCGGAATAGTGACCTTGGGGTCCTGGCTCCGTTTCGCCGTGTTTCGAGACCAACCAGTCAAAACAGACAAAAGGAGAACATCAACACATCACACGAGCGGCCGCAGCACGTCACCGGTGTTCTTCAGTTGCTTCGGCACGGCGTTCTTCCTCGTGCTGCGGATTCTCTAGCTCGTGGTCGTGAACGAACTCGACGTGCTCTTGATGCTCGATGGAGCTGTCCTCTACGAGAACTACTTGCCCACGACTCGGAATCGCAATTCGCGGCGTGGCAGTCCAGGAGTCGACACTGTTCTCGCAGACAGTATGCTTTCCAGGAATCCGATCGTGGTCAGGGAACCAAGTCGATGTAAGGTTTCCCCGCGTAAGTGACGCGATAGCAGCATTAACTTCAAGGGATGCCTTGCCGATCGGTAACTGCTTTGGCGTGGTCCGGCAGCGAACGCTTGTTCATCGAGATTCGAGGGTGGCTGTCCCAGCTGGCGCAACGGTCGATGAGACCTCCAGCCGGCCTTGATACTTCAGCTCGACTTCGCATCCATTCTTGGACCTCCTTTTTTCGAGCTGCTCCAGGTATGTTTATCTTCGGCGAGTTGCTGGCGGGATATTCCTGGACCTGAGCAAACAATAGCAAGGCAGTGACACTGTTCCCATGCCACATGACCGGCGAACGTGGAATTTCTTTGCAGACGATCGGATTTCGTGGGTGTGCTGCTTCTGACCAACTCATGAGCGACAGACACGACACCAACTCCGGGTCGTTGATCAGTAGTGCGCACCTCAAGCTCATCGACACGTGGAGGCATAGACAGGAAGCCGAAAGGAAGCGGCAGCGGCTCGGCCGCATTCGACTGCCGACACTCTGGTTCCGACTCGTCTGGATCGTCTTCTTCGTCATGCGCGTCGCCGTCTTCTTCTTCCTCTTGGCACTCAGCTTCGGGTACTGGTTCATGTCGTCTCCAATCCTGGAAAACACCCGGAATGCGTACAACTTGCCAGGCTCCAAGTTGATGCTGGCGATTAGTGGCTTCATTGGCTTCGGTGCGGCGGTGTACGCGTATCAGCTGGCGGGGATGGTGCAATTCTCAATCAAGCAGAAGCGACTGGCCTTCAAACCGAGACAGCGAACAACGCGGCATGTTGCACTCCAGACGCAACGGAGGGGACCGATCTCTATTCTTCGCTACATTCTATTCCACTGCAGAGTGGCTTACCGCGAAATCCTCGGACCGAGAGGCTTGATGGGGATCGAACACCCGTACTTCTTGCAGTTCCTGATGATCCGCGAGATCGTGGAGATTGCATCGCAGGGCTACCAGACGTACACTTCAAGTACGATGGTTCCGAGACGCTGGATCAACAACTTGGCGA
Source organism: Globisporangium polare (assembly GCA_023333845.1). Lineage (NCBI taxonomy): Eukaryota > Oomycota > Peronosporomycetes > Pythiales > Pythiaceae > Globisporangium > Globisporangium polare. The sequence goes on along the minus strand of JAASFQ010000834.1, from coordinate 2,146 downwards.
CGGCGATGCTTGTTCTGAATTGCTGGTCCACGCTCCTTGTGGAGGCATTTGGTCCAAAGTCTCTCACGGTTCAGCGCGTGCTTTGCCTCGCCATCGATACGGTGCTGGATTTCGGGTGGACGGTTGTAATCCCAGTCTGCATCGCGTTTCCGTACATTGTCGCGTACGACCCAAAGCTGAAAGCGTATCCGGACCATCTCTTGGCGAACTACGAGTGGCAGCTGACTTGGCAAATGGACATCCAGCAGCTCTGTATCACGTCGTGGCTGGACTTCATCTCCAGCATGCTTCCCTGTGTCAGCATGCTGACCTCGAGCCGATCGATCGCCAGGATGCTGGACGAAAAGCGGACCATGATCCAACCGGAGAGACTTCTGCCACCGCTGAGCAAGCGAGTAGCCCTCAAGCAGATCGAAGCAGCTGCCAATGTTGCATCCGTTGGGATAGCGCAGCTGACAGCATTGGTAGCACCACCGTCGAGCACGAGCAGACAGCAGATGTTCTTCTCCCCGCTGCTGAAGTTTTTCCGCCAAACTCGGACGAGTACGCGCATCTCCACGACTTCAAGGCCTTCTCGACGACACGGGTCCTGGCCGGAAATCAACAGCCACTTCCTGTTCTTCTTCCTACTTGGAGTCGGCGTTCTCTGTGCTCACTTCTACGCAGCTGCAGTCGCGACTCGAGCTAGGGCCGACGTCGGATGTCTTGTGCCGATGCGACCGTGGTTCACTCGAAGCTATGCGTGCGCGTACGCGAACATCAACTGCCGTGCTGGCAGGACCGGCAACCCAAGCGACAGAACCGCGATTTTCGACGAAGGCGAGATCGAGGAGAGGTTGTCCGCATTCCAGCCGAACGCGCTTCGCTATCTCGTCATCTCTCACTGCTCTGCGCTGAAGATACCCGCAACCGTGCAGCGCTTTCACAACTTGCAGATGGTTGAGGTCTACAATTCCACGATCATCGAGTGGCCGAGCACTGCAACGTTCACTTCTCGCTCGCATCCCAGTCTGCGTCGATTCGGGTTGACTCGCACAAACTTGTCGACACTACCGGACGCGTTGGTGCAAGATGCTCCGTTCGTCTTCATGAACCTCATCGCTACGAACCTCACGACGCTGCCCGACAGCATCCTCTCGAACTGGAAAGCGCTCCAGTACTTCACGATGGAGCACGGTCAGCTGCGCGAGATCCCGCGGGCGATCGCAGCGATGGAAGGACTCGAGCGCTTGTCCGTGTGCGACAATCTGATCGAAGCACTCCCAGAGTCGCTTCCTGGTGCATACTCGGTGCTCAACGTCGCGCGCAACCCGCTGCGCGCACTGCCGCGGACAATACGCGATGCATCTCGTCTTCGCACCGTGACGTTCGAGCACACGCAGGTCGCGGACGTCCCGACGTGGCTTGCAGACGCCATGGCGGCGCGCGCGAAAACGCTCTCAGTCTTCGGCAATAGCAGTCCGTTCTGCGAACACGTGGCAGCGTTGCCGTCCAGCCCCGCATCAGGAGTCACTTGCTCGCAGCCGAGTCGATTCGTCGACGGGTATTACATGCTCGCGCTCATCTCGCAGACCCTGGCGTCGCCATGACGAAGCGATGCAGACTCACTGGTCACTGGTCAGTCATGCGCAGGACGAAAAGAGTCTCTTTGCTGTCCGAAATGAAAGAAGACCCGCCATCCGTGGTCGCGTTGCCGGAATAGCGAAGTGAAGTGTTCACAGAGATTCGGTGGACAAAAGAGATCACTCAAGTCAGTGCGTTGGTGCTCCACGAATGAACAAGAAGGCTCGAATCCGCTTTGATATTGAAAAACTACTGCGTTTCGATTCGCTCTTGCCTCAGAATTGCGCACGCCAGCAACGCAACAGCTCGTCAGCATACAATCCTCAAGTGAAAAAATCTGGCGACCGCCCGCGCGCATTCTTGCCCCCATGCGTTCGACACCGAGCGAGAGCTGGCTCCGAAGCTGAAGTGACCATATTCTGCACACGACCCCCCGCTTGAGCCCATGCGTTCATTCGTTCAAGCCACCCAGCTTCCCATTCGTTTTCATCTGCGCCAGCCACCAAGCGTCAGCTGATAAAAATCTGCAGAAGGAAGGGTGGCAACAGCCGCCGGGTCGAAAAGGCGTGTGCGGAGTGATGGT
>JAASFQ010000833.1:0-13585 GCA_023333845.1 Globisporangium polare | reverse complement strand
GAACTCATCTGGGCAACGAGGCCATTGCACCCAAGGACTATACGAACGTGCGGTTCATCCACACGGCCGGTGGCAGGTACGCGCGCTTTGTGTCTTACTGAACGTACAGTGAAGTTTGCCCGACTGACTAGCTTATGTGGACACTGCGATGGCTCTGGTATACTGTACGACAGCGCCCACAAGGGTACGCGGGAGGTGCTGGACTGCTGGCTGTCGCGGCCAGACTTCCCGCCGCTCGACCTGCTCATGGACAAGGGCAACTACGAGTTCAACTATGAAGCCCAGTACGACGCACTCATCAACACGAGTCAAAACATTAACCTCACGAGCCACAACCTGGACGCAATCACCTTTGGGAAGCAGATCGCCGAGGCCTCGTTCTTCCTGTGCACGAGTCGCATGGAGGGCTACGGCCACTACATCAACCAGGCGCGTGCGTCCGGTGGCGTGATCCTCACCACGAACGCCTCGCCCATGAACGAGCTCATCACGAACGTCTCGGGCGTGATCGTGAACACAGAACGCGCCAAGGACGGCAGCATGTTCCTCGGTGGCTCCTTCAAGGGCAAGTACGGCCTGAAGCGCGTCGACGGCATGGTGGCTCAGGTCACGAGCGGCGACATCTGCAAAGCTGTGGAGCAAGTGCTGCACGAGACGAGTGTGGAAGAGAGAGGAGAGATGGCCGTGAAGGCTCGGCAGCAGTACCACATCGACACCAAGTTCTTTGCGAGAAGGATGCTGCAGCTGAGGCAGTACTCTGCAGCCCAGGCGGTGACAGAGAATGGCTCTGACGTGGCTTCGGTTGAGCCAGTGGCGGCGACCGGAAATCTGCGACGCGAAGACGGAGCTGGTTCTTCTTTAGCCTAGTCGGCGCCTTCATAGCAGTAGGTGGCTTGAGTAAGAGCCATAGCATGACCACTGCAGGTTGCGTTTGATTGTGAGGAGAGCGGCGACGACGACAGAGGTGCCTCGAGTATCTCTGCGATAGAGCTTTATGACGAAATAGATCATCCGAACTGCACACTTCCGACTGAGCCTGGTTTCTCTTGAGCTCCGCTCCGCAGCTATCGCATTCGAGACTTTCAGCGAGTGGGGAGCTTTGACCTCATCTCTGAGTCCAGTCCTCAGAGTCCATGGCAATGCTGGAAGTGGAAATAGTCATTCGGCTCTCGTTGGCCTGAGTTACCTTAATCGCACGGCGGGAGGCCGAAATGCTGGGTGTACTTCCATTGAGGCAGCATGTCCTGAATCAAGATCCACCTCCCTCACCTTCAGCTCAGCCAACCATGCTCGCCCTTTCATGCTGTCGATAGAAGGATGCGTCTGAGTAACCTTGAAGCGTCGCGATCAAAATTGACGAAGCATTTCAGTGTGGCCTCAGCGCGAGAGAGGACGAGAGAGTGAGAGATGAGCGACGACTACCTCTGTGAGTCTCGTGTGAAAGAAACTCGCCATCGCTAGTCTGCCGTAGCACTCACACGCGTTTGTCTCCTATCCTCCCTACCTCCAGTCAAGTCCGGCGCGCGCGACCTGCTCACCCATGCAGTCGCCGAGCTGCTCGCCGTGCGGCCGCGAATGCCCGTGAGCTTCCTCGCCGCCCAGTTACGTCCACGCCCACTCTCGGTCGCATTCGCCAGGCTTGACCTTGCCAATCTCTCACACAAGCCTCTTTCTCTCCGTGTGTAAATCACAGCTTCCAGGCGCCGGTCAACAAAGTCGCAGCGTGCGCGCATGCGCTCCGTGCGAGCCACCCGAGCCGCACGAGCTTCCAGGATTCGCTCTTGAAGACTTTCCAGCAGCTGGGCACGTCGTCGACCCCTGACTCTGCTGGCTCGGGTCTCAAGCCACTACCCAGCTCAGTGGGGCCTCCCATTGCAACTGCGGGGCCGGTACTACGCAGCAGTACAAAGCCGATCGGTGACCAGCAAGCACCGCCACTGCAGCAGCATAACACGAAAGCCATTATGCACTCGGGCACGACGCTCGACCGGCGCGAGTTCCTCAAGTTGCTCGAGTGTCTCTCTGACGAGTTCCCAAAGAACCTGCAGCACCGGACCCTCAGTGTGCTACAACAACAACAGCAGTCTCAACCGCAGAACCAGCAGCCCCAGGGCTCGGTGGACTCGGCCATAGTGTCGTTCACCGAGCTCCAGCGCGGCGTCGAGGTCTACCTGCTCCTCGAAGGTTCGTGTGCGTGTGGACATTTCCATACAAAGCATGATACAACTGTCCAATATGAGGTGCCCATCACGTAACTCTGTGGTGGAATGCCATGTAGAGCTGCTCGACGTGGCCGAGGACCTCTTCCGGGCGATCGACAAGGGCGAGACGGGAGAAGTGCGCGCCAGTGCGCTGCTGTTGGCTCTGGAGATCGCAGCGAGCTCTACGCGCCAGCAGCAGCAGGTGGTGCCGATGGGAGCCGCGAACGGAGTCACTAGCACCAGCAGTAGCACTGCTCTACTGGCTGCGCTCAAGACGTTCGTGATGCCATCGCAACCACTGGGGGCAGAGGCGTCAGTCTCAGGAAGCGACAGCTCGAATGCGAACTCAACAGCAGCGGTGGCAGGTGAGCTGTTCAGCGACCGGACGCTGCGGCTTAACGATATGTACGACGCCGTCTTCCACTTGGTCTTCCAGCCGTAGATAACCGAGCCCGACTCCGCCTCTCTATAAAAGCGGACATGATTAGCCACCACACAAAGAATCCATGGGCGAGCAAGAAGAACGGCTTGCGTGCGTGTTCATTGTCTCTCTTGAGTTCTCTAGCAGCACCAGCGCGTCTTGTTGTTCGTAACCGTGTCGTCTGCGGTTGTCACGGTCGCCCCAAGTCTCTCTCTAAAGCCCTCCTCTCTACTTGTTGTTGAGCATTCTGATAATGTTCTTGCGGATCTTGCCCTCGACGAAGACGGGCTTGCCGAGTCGGCGAATGCGCTCGCGGGTCTTCTTGGTCGCAATGTGTCTCTTGTTGGCCTGCGCGCGCTTCACGAGCCCGTTGCAGTTGACCTTGAAGCGCTTCTTGACCGCGGACTTGGTCTTGAGCTTGTAGCCCTTGCAGCGCACCTGGAGCTGCGGGAAGAACGCGCCCTGCGTCAGGAACGGGTTCGAGAGCACGCTCGACGGCAGCGCGCGCGCGAGGCCCGGGAACGTGCGCGGGGCGGCAGTGGCGTTCGCGGCAGCACTGGCGACGCGCGGCTGCGCAACGGCGAGCGCCTTGAACTGGCGCGTCAACGATCTGTACGAGGCAAGCGGCACACCAGCAGGAAGCTCAGAGTCAGTAGAGTGCGCTGCAGGTGCGTTGCGGGCATGTAGCGCCACGTAGCGACGGACACATGCAGAGAGAGAGAGAGCGTCATGAAGGAACTCACCGGAACAGCGCCATCTTCTCCTTTCGCTTCGATACTGAGGAACCACTCGATCATGCGGAGCGCAAGCCACACTCTTCCACCTCCTCATTGGCTGATATTGTATCAATTGAGCATGATGATTCGCTCAAATTCGCTCCTTATTCTCATTTGAGCTCTGTGGTTCGCCGATAATTAGTTTTGAGTACTGTAGAATCGCATACACTGTCAGCATACATGCAGATCAATACACTGTTATACAGGTCAAGACTTCCCGCATTTTGGGTCACAACGCAGTTGCCATGACGAGTGTGGGGAAGGCGGTCGCAGTGGCGCCGTCGGCGCTGCTGCGCGCGCTGAGGAAGCACGCAGCGCGCGACAGTGACGGCGAGGTTGAAGACGAGCAGGAGGATCTCTCGATCGGCGTGCTACTCGGCTCCAAGCAGTCTCTAGAAGCTGAGAAAGGCGCCGCAGAGCGCGTCGCTCTCGTCGGGGTCGTCCGTGATGAAGCCGAGCTGTACGTGCAATGATGAGTGGGTTCGCTATTGATATGTTGCGACGCGACGACTGACATGCGGCCAACACTGAACTTTGTGGCAGAGATGGCGTGGCGCAGTACCTTCCGGGCGGTGTCGCTGCCGTGGGCCACTTCGCAGTGCTGCAGCGCGCTGGCGACGACGACGACGCAGCGATCGGTACGTAAGGACAGATAGGTGCCCATGGCTGCTGCTGCTGCCAATACGTTGTGTGGATGCTTAGCACTAATCATACTGATCCTTTGTTGTGTATGTGAATGGATCCGTAGAGGCATTTGCGCAGCGTGTGGGGAAGCTGCGCGTCACGCACAGCGAAGGCGAGCACGGTGGTCTCGTGCTCGTGTACGTGCGGCCCGCTGACACCGCGCGCCTGTTCCACGTGTCGAGTGCTGGAACTGTGGTACGTAGTGTGTTGTGTGGAGTCATGAATCATTCAGCATCACTTGTTGAGCTACTTTGATATAAGTCCCGTGATGGTTAATGGCGACTCTGACGCTCTGTTCTTGTATTCCTATTGTAGCTCGCAGTGGAGTTGGAGATCGTCGAGTGTCTTCACGCGCAGCAGTTTCTTCAGAATACGGACTTTGCGCTCGTGCGTTGCACTCTCGATGTGTCTGCACCCAGTGCAGCGCAGTTGGCGAGTGAGGTGCAGCGGTGGAAGGCGCAGCTAAACGACCAGGACCAGGTGTTCTTCCACGTCGCAGACGGCAAATCGATCTTTGACGGCGAGGGTATCGACGTCACGGCTGTCACTACCAACACGTCCAAGACACTCTCTACACTGCTGAAAACTGTCAGTGGCTCATCAAAACAACAGCAGTCAACTGAGAGCGGCAAGGCGAAGAAGAATGCGAAGAAGAAGAACGCGGCCCAGGCTGCGCTGGACGCCTGGGACGACGAACCGACGACGGGTGCCAAGCGCGGCTCCACCACTGGTACCAGTGACAGCAACTCGGACTCTGGATACATCAAGACACTGGAGTATGGAGAGATCGCCAACATCGAAGTGCTGTGCAGCTTGACTCCCCCATCTTCGAGCAATGGCGACCAAACCCTCGCGTCAGCACCAATGCTAACAATCCCAGACGCTCAAGGACCATTGGTAAAACCCTCCGACATCAGCCCTTCTGTCCATCTTCACGCGGATGTGCTCGTGCTCGTACCGGCGCAGTTGACGGTCGCGCAAGTGCTCAGTGTTGTTCGCGAGCGTCTTAGCGAGCAGGTGAGCTCGCCTTGTGAACTGAGGGGCTTCGTTGACCTTGTGGCTCAACTCTATATCTTGTTGTGTTATCCTTGTTGCTGTAGCTGGTGCAGCTTGAGGGCCACTTCCACACGAGTGCTACTACTGGCGCTAACGCTGTGCACGCGCACCACTTTGCGCTCGTCGGGGCTGCGCTCCCACTCACGCTGCTCTCAGTTCCCACACAGGAACCCGACACGGCGCTGCACACGAAGCTGTCCGAGGCGTTCCTGCAGCCGCTTAACCAGTGGCTGTTCCATGCTGATCGGTGCTCTTTGGTGACGAACTCGGAGCTCCTGAGAACCGCCGACGTGCTGTTTAACGTGCACGAGGGCATCCCGGCGTCCGGCGTGGCGCAGGGCCAGCAGTACTTCGTTGATGGTTTCTACGGCTACTTCCACTACATGCAGCAGGGCTTCAACGACAAAGGATGGGGCTGCGCGTACCGGTCGCTACAGACGCTCGCCTCGTGGCTGCATCTGAACAACTACACGGCCACCGTTTCTCTGTCACACCGCGAGATCCAGGAGACGCTCGTCAAGATCGGCGACAAGCCCGCGTCCTTCGTGGGCTCCAAGGACTGGATCGGCAGCATGGAGGTCGGCTACGTGCTCGACGAGCTCTTCGGGGTCTCATTCCGCAACCTGAACGTGCCAAGCGGACCTAAGCTCGTGGAGAAAGCCCAGGAGCTCAAGCACCACTTTGAGACGCAGGGCACGCCCGTGATGATGGGCGGCGGCAACCTCGCGTTCACGCTGCTGGGCATCGACTACAACGAGTCGTCGGGCGACTGCGCGTTCCTGATCCTGGACCCGCACTACACCGGCAGCGAGGACCTGAGCGTGATCCAGACCAAGGCCATGGCGCTCGAGGGCTACAAGGCGACCCCGTGCGGCTGGCGCAAGGCCTCGACGTTCGCCAAGAGCTTCTACAACCTCTGTCTGCCGCAGCGGCCGCAGCTTTAGAGGGCCGACTGACTGGCAAGAGAGATGCTGCGAGCCACACGATTGGTGTCCAACCTAGCAAGACAGGACAAACAACAAGCAATGCATGGGATGACTTGGATGGCGAATACTTGTGTGGGTTCCAAAAGTTGTGTGTCTCTTTGCTCATAATTACTTGTGTGTCCGGTCGTCTCAAAAACCTGTTGCTGCTTGCTTGCTTTGCTTCTCCTGTTGTTGTTGTTGTTGTTGTTTGTGTAGAATGACAATCGCAAAAGAGTCGCCTCTTGCTTCGGAGCAGTTGTTTTGTTGTTGTCTTCGTGTGGTGTTGTGGTTGCAGGCTCGACTTGTTCTGTTTGCTTGCTTGGTGGGGTGGTTGCGGCCCCTTGTTTGTGTTGCGTGCATGACGACCGCTTGCTTGAAAAATACTGGGGATTGACTCACGAACCGCAGACACGGACGACGACGACGCCCGCGACTTGCTTGTTTGTTGTTTCTTCTTGGTGATGAACGCATACGCTTTCTGCTCGGACGGCGGCGGCGCTGGAGAAAAATGACGAGGAGGAGCTGGAGAAGATGCGGTGGGGGCTTCGGGGTCTTTTTTAGATAAGTACGCACATGTCGCGACAGCAACAAAAGAAACAAACAAGCAAAACAAGTGAGGCAGCTACGCTGTGCTCACATTGTTCTTGTTGTTGTTTGCTCTTGCGCTCCCCCTTGCTTGTGTGCTCGCGCTTGCTGTTGTGGTCGTTGGCGTCGCCGAGTTGCTCAGCAGCATGGCGAGCATCTCGACCTGGTTCAACGCCTTGCCCGTGCTGTTCTTCTTCTTGCCGCTGTTCTTGGTCATGGTACCGCGCACGTCCGTGGCCGAGACCTCCTGCAGCAGCTGCGGGGCCGGCGTCGAGCCCACGTGGTGCTTGGCGAACTTGAGCAGGTTCACCCAGAGCACGGCCTCCTCGGCGGCCTTGGTGCGCAGCAGCATCATGGACGGCTGCTGCCCGCGGAACTCGAGGCGGAAGTCGCCCTGGTTCATGCGCTCGACCTTGGTGACCGTGCGCAAGTCCAACACACCCCTTGGAGACTTCCAGTAGCTGCGCTTGTACATCATCACGAGGCCAGCGTTGAAGTCCAGGTAGAACCAGCGCTTGTGCCAGCTGCGCAGCAGGTACGGGATCGTGTCCTTGAGCATGAACACATTCCCACAGTACGGCGGCAGCTGCACGTTCACGATCTGCTGCGGCACGGGGGTCGTCACAGCCGAGGCAACGGAGGCTGCTGAAGCCATAGAAGCCGGGATCGTCGCGCGTCGAGGTATTTGCGTGGGCGGCGGCGACGGCAGGTACTGGAACTGGGCGTCCTCGTCCCGGAAGGCCTGACAAAAGTACTGCTGGAACTGGATCTTCTCGGAGCGGATCGCCGAGATTGCCTTGACGAGCACGACCTGCTCCTGCGCGAGCTCGTGCAGGTCGTAGTCGTCCAGTTCGAGGCATTTCGCCTTGAGACGCGCCTCGCGCTCGCGCTCGAGCTGCTTCTCCTCGTCGATCTGGTTGCCGTCGTCGTCCACGAGCTCGAAGCGGCCGCTCATTGTGCGGTGGCGCCGATAGAGCGTCGTGCCCACGCTGTGGAACGTCTGCGGCTGGTTCTCTGGGTTGTTAAGGTCGTCAAAGGCGTACAAGGGGTTCTGGGACTTGTCCCAGAAGATGTCCGTCAGCCCAAAGTTCTGGCGGAACATCTCGACCGTGTTGGCGTCGTCCACGTCGTAGTACCCGTGGGACTCGAAGAACGCGAGTCCCTCGGCGATGTCGTACTTGCCCGAGTACACGTCCTGCAGGTGCGAGTCGAAGGGCGTCTCCGGCTCGGCAAACACCACCTCACTGTTGTTGCTACTGCTGGCAATGCTGCTGTTGCTCGACGACTTGCCCAGCAGCATGTTCTCGAGGCTCTCGCTGCGCTGCCGGTAGTAGAAGCTGCTCCGCGACGAGTACGTCGAGCTGGACGAGCTCGATGAGCTGGAGCTCGACGACGGCGCCGAAGACACGGGGACGGCGGTGGCGGGCGTGGCCCTGGGGTAGTACGACGCGTCCACGGGCCGCGCCATGGGCGGCAGCCCGCGCAGCGGCTCGCTCAGCGGCATGGAGCGGTGGATGCGGTAGTCCTTGTGGTTACCCACGCGCGACGAGAGCGACGGCGCGCTGCTGGTGTCGCTGCTGCTGCTGCTGCTGCTGTTGTTGCTGCGCGCGATGCCGATGGGCTGGAGGCTCACGGACGACGACATCATCCTGGTTTGTCTGCTTGCTTGTTTGTTGGTTCTTCCTGTAAGTCGATTTGCTGCTTGGCTTGCGTGCGTGTGTTGTACACACACAGACACACGCTGGCTTGGTTGCTTGTCTTGTCTTGCTTGCTTGCTTGTCGAGACAAACACACACAAGCAAAAACAGCAAATGGAACTTGCGCCTTCCTGTTGAGCGAGAGGAGAAGCTATTCACAAGTGACGACGCGGGAGACGCTTGCTTGTACGCGAGAGACGCGTCCGCGGGGCGCTGCTTGCTTGCGTTGCGAGCGGCTTCCGGGAAGAGGGACACGGGTGCGCTTGAGCTTGAGCTTTTGGAGCTGGCCGTGTCGCTGGACCCGCGCAAGTCTTCTTTGCAAAAAGCGCACAGGAGAGAAGGGTTCAGAGGCGTAAAATACGCGCACACACCAGCTCTTGGTCGAATCTAAATGCAGCTTGTCTTGACGTTTGTATTTTCAAATATATCCACAGGCGAATCTACTTTTGCTCGGGACTTTTTAGTTTTCCTTCTCCAAGACCCCTGATGTTGCAACGTCTGGCGCGGCTTGTCGAGAGCAAACTGGACGCTCGCAATTGGCTTGACCTGGAAAATGTATGCTGGAACGGAAACATCTGGATCTGACCATTTCGTCGAGTTTCCGAATGCGAGGCGTGGATGGGCTCCATCAACCAGAGAATCGTCAGCACTTCGTCGCAAAGTCGACAGCTGCAACCAAACAACACCACACTGATTTCTCCTTTCCGCTTTTGTTCTCGAAAGAAAGTTCAAGCACGGGCTTCGCAAAGTTGATCCTTGAGCGATTCTCTCCGCTTTTGTGCGCATCAAAAGACGGAGCAACAAGCTTTCGCATTTGCGCCACCACTTGCGCAGTAAATCACAGAAAGCTATTGGCTCTCTCCTATTGAGTCGACTCTCTGGATATAACGAGCTGCACATCTTGACCGTCTTCTTTTGACACCACCCAGCCCACGACGCGCTTTGTCCACAGCTGCTCAGAACGGCCAGTCGCGAAAGATCGAAACCGCTTTTATTAGCACCACGACCTCTGACTCTTATACAGAAACGGACGTCGCGCCGCCATCAAAACCTGGTTGTCGCTCATGGCTTCAACAACTGCAGATCTTCCGGGCAAAGAAAGCATTTGCAATGCTCCCATATCTAAGCAATAGGGTTGTTTTCGATCGGGACAGCGAGCGATCTTTTCCTTTTTTGCTGGACTCATAAGACCGCCGCTTCATGCCTCCTCCGTTCGACCAGTAGTGACAAAGCAGCCCGAGTCCAGGATTCTGGCTCCAACGCTCGGAGAGTGAGAAGCTTTTGGTCTCGCGCCATGACATCCGCTGATACATTCTTTCTCTGCCAGAATCGCTTTAACCACCGAAGCAACAGCGATTTGCGAATTGCCGCGAGAAGACACTGAGAAGGAGGAGGGAGAGAGAGAGAGAGAGAGAGAGAGAGAGAGAGAGAACCCGAGAGACGCAAAGCAGCCCCGGCAAATGTTTGGATTCAGCGTTTGCCTTCATGGCAGTTTTTCGGAAGCCATTTTTGGCACAGAATGTCCTATCAACTGTGAGAGCTTTCACTGTGCGACGACGGTGCAGACGAACATCCTCACAAAGGCATGGAAAGGACAAACCGCTTGCCAAGCCGTCGGTGAACGAGACACGAACCTTCTCTCTCCATGTCTCCCCGACACAGCAGACAGACGAGCAGCACGTTGGCTGTTGGCTGTTGGTGCCGCGTCGTTGGAGCCACACAGCGACAAGATCTTCGACATCTTTGCTTCAGACTTGGTGGGCGGAATTTGGCTGTCAAACAAGAGATCGAGAACTCTTTCCCTCAAGTCGACAACGGTTCACAGAGCGCCACCCCTAGATCAACCGCTGTCTTGCTCCTCCTCGCTCTTCCTTGTCAAAGCCAGCAAGAGCAACCGACCACAACAACTCGCTGACTCCTCGAGCATGGAGCTGGAGCTCTGGAGCGAAGAGTCTGCATGCTACTACTAAAGCTGCCCGCTAACGTGGGTGCATTTGCTTGGTTGGCTCTGGGCGTGCACCACGTTTGTACATAGTCTTTGCGACGGAGAAGATGGCAGGCTTGTCGCTCGCAACAGCAGCAATTCCCTTGTGAGTCGCAAAGGGAGTTCTTCGACGTCGAAGCTCGCTGGCTCCACAAGCCTGTGTGAGCTGGCGCTATGGCTAGCTCTTTTGATGGCTGCTGATAGCAAAGGCCGACTTTCGAATGACGAGTGTTTGGTTGATATTGGAATCAATGAATGGTGACCCATGCGCTGTCGAAAGCGAAACCCGGTCTCTTCGGGAGATGAAAAGAAGGAAGGAGCGCGAGCGTTCGCCGCATCATCGGACGATCTGAGCTCACCAGGTCTTGCTGTGCTCCCAACTCCCCACCACAGGTGCAGACCACGCTCGCCTTTCAAATGGCACCGACGAGAGGCGGTCCGTGACGCTCTGTAAGCGTACTGAGCGTGGTGGCGAGAAACGAAAAGCCAGCGAGTGGTCGTGCTTCTTCTAGCCAATGTGAGAGAAGCGGAGACGGCTGCCAGCATCAGCAGCTTGGTCGTGAATTCGACGCCAGTTCGCCGTGATGATGCTCAAATCGAGGCGCTCACATGTCGCCACAGATGTGTGAGCTCTGACTCCGGGGTTGTTTTTGGTCGGAGTTCCCTTGAGCAATCCGATGATCGGGTTATCGAAGTGATTTCGAGTCGAGCAAAACCTGTCTGTGGCTCCGATCATGCGCACTATCTGCGATGCCGTTAAACGGAGGGAGGAGCCGTCTGTTTTGGGTCGTGCGAGCCCGGTACCGACTTATAAGTAACCATGCCACACAAACATATCTCTTTTCCTGACAAAAGAGAGAGAGAAATATAATATATCCATTTGGATGATCATTTTGAGCATGACTAACCCGGTGACCGACTTGTTGACCCCTCTCTATACCGATTTCGCGGCGGCGGAGAGAGGGGGAAAGCACAAGAAGAGCACAGTCGGGCACCCACAATAGGGAAACAACAACAACAGTTGGAACAGCAGCACGAAAGGCGCGCGCGTGCCTCTCCACCTGCGTCTCCATCCGCGTCCGCTTCCGCCTCGCTCTCCGTGCGCAGCGTGCCCCCGAGCGTCTGCGCGTCATTTTGAGGTCCCACTCGCGCTCCGAAGCCGCCTGTAGCGCCCGCAACGTCCGTTAGTTCGGCTCATTTTGCAAGTCCAGTGCGTATACTCCTACTAGTATGGCGCCGCGGAAAGAGTTCCACAAGGTGTGGCACGACCAGGGCGCACCCGGCAGCCTCAAGAACGCGCTCTTCAGTCCCGCGCGCTGGTCGGCGTACCAGATGGCCGTGGGCATCGTGTCGCTCGGCGCGCTCTTGCTGCTGCTCGAGTGGGCGTTCCTCGCGGGCGGCGGCGTCACGGTCACCAACTACCTGCAGCTCGAGGTTGAAGAGGGCGCGGACCTGTACCCGGACGAGATCATGGCGAGTGAGCTCGCGCGCGACGTGAACGAGGGCGACTTGGTGCACCTGAGTCTGCTGCACGAGGCGTGTCTGAACCACAAGGACAGCATCATCCCGTGGACGTACGGCCTGAACGGCAAGGTGGCGTCGCCGAGCGTGCTGATCAACCGCGACGACCCGAATCTGATCGACAAGATCCGCCAGTGCCCTGACGTGGACCTCTTTTTGCCCGTGGGCATTCGCGGCCACGGCTACTGCGAAGACTCGATCGCGTACACGAAATGTAAGTGTCTGCTCTGCGTGTGTGCGTGTGTTGTATGCGATTGTGAAAGGCCTTGCTGTGGGATGTGTGACGTATAGAGAGCTCATGCGATTGGTGTTATGTGACGCCTTTCCCTGTTGTAGTTTTGAAGACGCGCATGTTGCCCGCGTGGGCTGTGGAGATGAAGTACGTGGACAAGGCGACGGGCAAGACGCTGACGTACCACGACCTGTGCCCGAAGACGCCCATGATCTTCTTCAACCACTACTGGGACGGCATCCCGAACTCACCCGACTGGCCGCTCAAGAAGCCGCTGTACCTCATGGCGAACATTGAGATGTACGAGCTCCAGGCGAAGCACTACTGGGGGGTCGACGCCGTGCTGTGCAAGACCGCGATCTGCGCACGCCGCGTGCGCACGCCGCGTGCGCCTGTGGTACGAGCAGGAGGGCAACCCGCGCAACACGAAGGTGTTCTACACGCGCCACACGTCGTCGGATGTTGCGACGTTCGCAAGGCACCAGCTCGGCGCGGACGCCATTGGCCCCAAGAACTTCTCCGAGGTCTCGTTCATCCATGCGGTTGGTACCAGGTACGAAAAGAATGCGAACGTGTGTTGAGTTGTAGCGGCGATCATGATAGACACGTGACTAGCAATCTCTTTGTCTCCGCTTCAACTTCTACAGTGTCCAAAAGGGAACGCGACCGGTGCTCGACTGCTGGCTGAAGCGCCCGGACTTCCCGAAGCTCACGATCTACATGCACCCGGACGTGTACAGTGACGAGATGCGCGCAACGTATGACGAGCGCATCAAGAAGAGCCAGGTGGAGATTGAATTGGGACGCATCGAAGCCAATGAGTTTGGCAAAATCATCGCCGAGGCCTCGTTCTTCCTGTGCACGAGTCTCCACGAGGGCTACGGGCACTACATCAACCAGGCGCGCGCGAGCGCCGCGGTGATCGTGACGACGGATGTGCCGCCGATGAATGAGTTCCTGACGCCGTCCTCTGGCATCCTCGTGCACTCGACGCGGCGGATATTCAAGCAGCAGATCCTCGGTGGTGGCTACATGGGCGAGTACGGGCTCAAGAACGTGCCGGGACTGACGGCGCAGTTTGGCGGCCGCGACGTGTGCGAGGCCGTCGAGCGCGTGATGAAGATGACGCCCGCGCAGCGCGAGGCCATGGCGGCGCGCGCCAAGAAGCAGTACTTTGTCGACATGAACTTCTTCGCGCACAAGATGAACGAGCTGCGCGCCTACGCCCGCACGGACAAGGCGCATCTGCGCACCTCATTAGAAGAAGAGTAAGAGCGCGAGCGATCGCAGCAATGAATGCACACGCAACAACAACAAATAAGAACCAAGTCTGGTGCAGGACCGTCCATTCTCCCAAGGTGGAATCTTTTTGAAAAAGCCTCCACACTTGCTGGAGGTCGGGGAAGTTCACGCGAGCGAGCACCGCCATCTGACTGCACCTCATTTCCTCCTTCGCCTTCAAG
>JAASFQ010000832.1:0-13600 GCA_023333845.1 Globisporangium polare | reverse complement strand
GCGGCAAGATCACGTACGACAAGGCCAAGTGCGCCGGCAAGAAGCAGCTCACGCTCTACTGGCTCTCGACGCTGCTCGAGTGGCAGGTGTACATCGACTGCGCCAAGATCGGCGGCGGCCGCCTGCTCGAGGCTGCTGACGCCAACTCGACTGCCATCGAGAACTGAGAAGGAAGTTCGTGCGCCGTCGACATTACCAGAACTGCGTGTAACCAGGCATGTATCAGAACAAAACAAGTGATCCGCAGTCAGTGCTAAGAGTGAATACACATACAACGAAGTTGAACTTCGAACTTGGTCATCTTCAGATCTCCTTATCTTCTTCACTCATGCTCTCCATGGCTTCTTCTCAAAACTCAAAGCCGATGTCGTCGTTCGAGTACAGCACATCTCTCTCCAGGCTCAACTTCGCGTCGTACAAAATCGAAACGCAGCTTGAAGAGTACACCTTGTGCGGGTCCTCGCGCTGCAGGATGCGCAGCAGCGTGCCCACGGCCGACAGGATCTCCTCCTTCTTGATCGGATTCACGTCGTGGACGTCCCCACCCCCTCCACCGGCGACTCCACCGCCACCGTCGTCCGTCGAAGACTCGTCCATTCCATAGCCAGCTCCTGCTACCGAGGAAGCACCACTCTTGCCCTCTCTTTCGATCGCAGAGCACATGCGATGCAGGTTGTGGAAGAGCCAATCGTAGAGGAAACTCGGCGGCTTCTCGCGAAGCACTTGCCAGATTAACGTGTCGTCTTCCTCAGTGGCGATCTGGATCAAGTGCACCAGCGTGAACGACAGCTGCGTCTCGAGCTGCTCTTTGTACTTAAACTCGGTCACGTCCTTCAGGTCGGAAGCTGTCTCGAGCGCGTCGGTCGTGGCGCGCATCGCGGTCTTGAAGAACGACCCGTAGCCACTGCGTGAGCTGGAGACGCGCAGTGCACTTGCTGCACTGATGCGCACCTTGAAGTTCTCCTGCTGCGAGATCGCGCTGATCAGTGCTTGGAATACTCCGGGTGCCCAGGTCACCGATGCGAGGGGTAACCCAGGACAGAGCAGTACTTTCGCGATCGCGTGGCAGGCGTTCCAGCGAACCTTCGGCGATCCGGCGTTGATCTTCGTCGCGAGCACCACCATTGTCTGGCCGAGGAGATCGTTCAGCACGCTCACTTCCTTCACCGAAATCGCGTTGGCAAACGGCTCAAAGCAGATCCACCGACACACCAGCCCGAGCGTCCGTGAAACGCTCGACGCCACCTTGTCGTTGTCGCCGATGTACACGAGCATCTTCTCCACGATGTGGCGCATCTGGTACGCCGGCAGCAACTCGTAGAGCAGCAGCTGACCGGGCTCACGACTTGGTGACTCGTCACCCCTTCCTGCAACTTCCGGTCCTTGCGTCGTACAGACGTTGCCAAGAGCCCACGCTCCTCGGACGCGGACATTCAGCGTCAAGTCGCTGAGCGAATCCAGCGCCAGTGACACCACCGCAGACGCAAACTCGCGCGTCTTGAACACTGGAGCGAGGCATAGTGAGCCCAGCAATCGGAATCCCGCTGCACGCACGACCGGGGAGCTGTCTCTCGGCGTCTGCAGGAAGATGTTCGTGTACATGTCGAGCGAATGGCTGGAGATGCCGACTTTCGCCAACGCTGCGAGTCGACTCTGCCTCTCCCGCAGCTGCATCCAATCGCTCGGTCGAAGCAGCGTGAAGCACGCGCACACGCTTGCTCGGACGTGGTGCGAGGTATCACGAAATGCTCGAATCAGATGTGTCGCCATGAAGTCCAGACACTCTTTCCGCGATAACGCGCTCACATACTTCACCACAAACAAAACAAACGCACAAGTCAGTAACAGACAAGCATTTAGAAACCTCGGCGCAAGGAAGCATACCTGTGCATTGTGAGACCAGCGAGCGCTTACTATTCGCCCAGGGCTCGAACCAGCTGGAGCGACAACTCCTCTGCTCTCTGTGAGCGAAGCAGCGTACCTATCTCCGCCTTCCGGGGTGCTGCTGTTCACACGACACACGCTCTCGCCTTTGATGTAGTTCTCCAGAATCTTGACTGCTTGAAGCCGCACATTCGGGTCAGAGTCCTGAAATGCTGACAGCATGAAATCAGCGAGCTGTCTCCAGTTTGCGCTGCATCACACAACACGTAAACATATGGGCATCAATAAACACCGTTCATGACACGATAAGCACATTGAGCAGCATACCTTAAAGCTGGCGAGTAGTTCTTGGCAATCTTGGAGAGCAGCGACATCGCCTCCAATCGCAGCAGAGCTCTCGCTGAATCGTCGGGACGCGAGGCGATCAAGAGCAGCTCTTCCACGAACGAGCGCTTGCTGAGGGACACTGTTCCGCACAGGATGGTGACGTGCGCGATCTCGATGAAGCTCTTGATGTTGTTTGTGCAGACCATCCACTCCAAGATGGCAGGGATCGTCTCTTGGATGTTGAGAAGGGCTGAGAAACAGGAGAGACTCGCCATCCGGACACTGTGATCTGTATAGGCACACACAAAACAAGTTTAGTGTTAGCAAAGACCCTTGTTCACTTCATACAAGATACTGTCATTCCAACCTGAAGAGGATGCTGCAGCGTAGAGACTTGACGCCAACGCTTTCAGGATATCACCAAGACTTGGCTTCAACTCGCTCTTGTCGAGCAGCACAACAACGTTTGCATACGGGCAATGCTGGATCACTGAGGCAGCAGTCTGCCGCAGACATACACATACACCCCACAATTTCCCTCTAAGCTTCAGTCTCAAGAGAATGATCTGCACCACTTCAAAGAGCTCAACATACCTTCAGGGTCTGTGTCAATGGCGTCCCGTCTTTCTCGTTCTGAATACAGTACACCAGTGTGACGTGCACTTGGTACAACATCAGCGAAATGCGCTTCGGCATCGACGCGAACGACGTGGACGGCGCCACCACGCTCGACGTGTGGCGAAAGTACTGCTTCAGCGGAATCTTCTCCCAGAACGCGTCGAGGAACCTCGCCGCCGCGATGCGCACTTTCTCGCAGGGGTCAGCGATCAGCAGCGTGAGCACCGACGGCGCGCTGTTGAACAGCGTCATGTATGGCGTCGTCTGCTCCGGGAGGTAGAGCCCAACAGATGATGTGATGGCTTTCGGGAAGTGCTGGGCAATCGACTCCAGTGTATGCAGCACCGTGATCCGCAAGCGCGCCAAGAGACCCCTAGACAAATAAAATCCGCGAGAAGACACACACACACACATACACAAGTCAGTGATCCATTTAGATGACAGCTCAGCACTCTATCACGTACTCTCCGATCTGCTGTCCGACGGCGCCGCTGCTCCCACCTCCGTCCGATCCGCAAATCGAAGAATCCGAGTCGGATGGCGAGATCTCGGGCCGGAACGAGAACACAAAGTCGTCGCGCTCGTGCTTCAACACGAGGCCATGGCCGACCACTTGCCGCATGGAGCTCAGCAGACTAGGCAGTACAGCTTCGATACGGTCCGCGAGGCGCTCGTGGTTCGAGTTGATGATCGTGTAGATGCACTTCATACTGCACGTGCACGCCTTGACAAGGATGCGGTCGTCCTGGCCCTTCGTCAGGCTCAGCGACTGCTGCCGAAAGTTCTCGACGACCATGCGTAGCAGCGACGAGAAGTACCGAAACACCTCCGGCGTCTTGGCCGCGTACGTGCAGATGTTGGACACGCAGCTCGTGGCCGCATACCGCGCTTCGATGTCCACGCCCGACGGGTCCAGATGCCGCAGCAGCACGCCAATGAGCTGCTCAAAGTTGTGCGTCGCCCGGTCCGCGTTGTCGTGCAGCACGAGTCCCAATGCGCGAATCGAGCTGGCCGTGTACCAGCTGGGGCAAATCTTGATGAAATTCAGAAAGAATTCCATCACGAGCTGCAGCTGCTCGCTCGTGAACACGACCTTCTCCTTCATGCAGCACTTCTGCACAAAGCGCGTGAACTCCGAGCAGAGCAGACCCGAGCTCAGCGGCAGGATCTGCACCAGCGCCGCCATCATACCAGCGACCTCCTGCTCATCCGCATCAACAAACATACGCAAACCAATGTTAACCGCCACATGAACACACCGACAGACAGTACAGTATGGTGGCATAGCGCAATACGCACCTCTCCTCGAATGCGTGGGTTCGGCAGCGTGACGCTCAGCAGCTGCTTCAGGATGTCTT
Source organism: Globisporangium polare (assembly GCA_023333845.1). Classification (NCBI taxonomy): domain Eukaryota; phylum Oomycota; class Peronosporomycetes; order Pythiales; family Pythiaceae; genus Globisporangium; species Globisporangium polare. The sequence goes on along the minus strand of JAASFQ010000832.1, from coordinate 9,413 downwards.
CGAGCTCCACGGACGTGAGCTTGAGCTCCATCACGTCTGCATCCACGCGCTCGCGGATCGTCGTCCACACTTTGCGGTCCTTGCGCTGCGCGCCGAGGTTCCAGCCCGCACTCATCGCGCTGTTGCTGGCATTGCCACTGCTGCCACTCGCACCAGCGATGTTCATGCTGGGCGTCGTGGGGTGCTGAGGCAGCACCGAGCCAGCGCCGCCGGGCGTGTGCGAGTGGTGCGTCGGGCCCATCGTGGTTCCGCGAGTGCGAGACGCGAAGACTTCGTCACTCGAGCCGGGCATCACAGGCTTCGTCAGGCAGTTAGGTGCGCGCAGCAGCTGACGTTGCGCGGAAAAACGCTCGCGTGTGCTCTTCCTGATAACGCGCTCAAGTCACTTTCTTTCTTCCCACTTGCACTTGCACTCGATCCCGTTACACACCTGGCAGCGAGAGAAAAGGGGAAGAGACGCGGCGCGTGGACGTTCGCTCTGTACTCACTCGCTGACGACGTCGGGTCCCACGACACAGCGGCGGCGGCGCGATCTTCTTCCTCCTGTCGCTTCGCGTCCGGCTGCAGTGCGCATTTGCTTTTTGCTTTTTTTGCTTTTTGTGCTCAACTCCGTAAATGGATCGGCTTCCATTCCCGAAAACGAGACTAAAAACGGACCCAAGTTCCGTGAAAAGGACCCTAGAAACGGATACTTTGCCGTGGATAAAGAGTGTGGGGAATCGATATTGGCTCGTGTTGCTGCTGCTGGCAATGGAGAAAATGGATCAGTGGCGCAGAGGACTCGCGGGCTCCTTGCCTGGGCTGTGCAGCCCCGCGCCGGAGCCTGTTAATGCGGCCTCGAGCTCCTCGAAGGCCTGCTTCTGCAAGTGCTGCGTGTTGCGCAGGCGCTGGATCAGCTCGAGCTCCATGCGCTCCATCTCCTGCATCTCAGTCTCACGCTGACGGATCAGGTCCTCCTCGGCGCGGATCTTCTCGCTCGCGCGCTCCTTGGTGAGCTTCTCGATCTCGGCCTTGTGCAGCAGCTTCTTGGTCTTGAGCGCCTCCTTCTGCATCGCGACCTCCTCCTTCCGCCGGATCGCGTCCATGAGCTCCTCTTTTTTCTTCTTCTCCGTGAACTCGCGCCACTTCTGTTTCTCCTCCTTGAGCTGGTGGGCCTCGCTGCGACGCGCCTCCGTGATCTGCATCCCCATCTCCTTCTTCTTCTGGATGCTGTCGATGCTCAGCACGAGCTCGCGCTTGGCGCTGATCGACGCCTGGAGCTCCCTGTCAGCGAGCTGCGCGAGTTCCCGGAGCTCCGCCTGCGACCGGTCGTTGTTCTCGCGCACGCGCAGCAGCTCCGAGGCGCGCTTGCGGGTCTGCTCGATCTTCTTCCACGCCTTCTCTTCCTCGGCCTTGAGTAGCGCGATGCGGTTGCGCAGCAGCAGCGCGTCCTTCGATGCCTCTTGGCGGCGCTAAGAGAGGGAATCCAGCATCAGCAATACTCAGCCAAGACCTCAGACAGCCAAGAGCACCAACCGCCAACGTACCTGCTTCGCCTCGATCAGCTTGCTCTTCGGCCCTTCCATCGTCACCTCTTGAGCCGACGCCACGATTTCGCTCTTTCTCTATCAGGTGCGTGAAAACCTGAAGATGGCACCAAGTGCTCGCAGCAAATAGAAACCGAGACTGGTCGAATTCCCCCACAAAGCCCACGCAGCTTGCACGAGTGTATGGAAATAGAGCCAAGACGCGTATAAATACCGTCCCAAGGTCAACCGGGAGGCTTCGCTGCATTAATAGCAGATGGGATCTACCGATGAACAAGGTTGAAGAGGCTTCACATAACACACACCAGACCAGGCAGAGCAAAGCCAAACGGAATGACAAACACCCAATCGAAATGGCACCAACCTCCTGTATTTCGTCGACTGTGTAAAGAGCTGTGTAGCGCGTCGCCAGTTCACTTCGCTTCACTCACTCACTCACGACGCGATCGCGAGCGGCTCGTCGTTCTCGATCACCTCCAAGCCGTTGGCGTCGATGCTGGCCGCGTACTTGCTCGCGAGCTCCAAGTCGGCCTTGAGCTGCTCCATGCCCGAGGACAGCAGCTCCCACAGGTCGGGCGTCTGGCTCTGGCTGTCGGCGAGGCGGTCCTCCTCAGGCACCTCTGTGAACTGCGAGAGCTGCTGCGTCAGGCGGTGCGCGCGAGCGGCGAGCACGTTGTTCTCGGCCTGGAGCTCCGCGATGTGGAGATGCAGCTCTTCCTCAGCGCTGGCTTCGCGGTACCGCGCCTGGGCGAAGCGCTCGAGCTCGCCCTGCAGTCCTTCGTTCGCGCGCATGAGACGGTAGATCTCGTTCTGCGAGTCCTCCTGGATCTTCTTCGCGTACTCCTGCACCTGCGACGTGCTCTCTTCGCAGCGCGCTGACAGGTCTTCGCAGAACTGCTTCGACTTGTCCAACGAGCTCTCTAGCTCTCTATGTGATTCTTCCAGGCACGCGTAATCCTGCTGTGCCTGCTGGAGCTGCGCGATGACCTGACTGCGCTCCGCCTCAAGCGAGTGAAGCTGAGATGCCTGGCCTTCAAGCGCGCTCTTCTCGCTCTCGGTCTGCTGGAGCACGTGCTGCATGCGGCCGACTTCGTGCTTGTAATGCTCAAGTTCAGCGGCTAACGCGTTCTTCGCGAGCACACTCTCGCTTTCAGAGATGCGAAGCTGCTCCGCGTCCACGCGCAGCTGGTGCAGCTCGGGCTGAATGCGACTGTTCTCCTCTTGCAACCTTGCGGTCGCGGCCTTGAAACTCTGGACCTCACCCTGGCTCTGCTGAGCAACAGCAGCCACCTCCGCATCCTTGGACTGCAGGATGTGAGTAAGCTTCGCCAGCTCCGACTTCAGCTCGTTCTGTGATGCGTTCAGACTGTCCACCAGCGATTGAGCAGCTGCCGCCTTCTGCTCAGCCTCTTCGCGAGAGCCCTCGACTTCAGATCGCAGAGCGAGGTTCTTCTTCGTCAGCGTCTCAATCTGCGCGTGCAAGTGGCCGTGCTCAGAGGTACTGCCGGCAAGGCGCTGCTCCAGCTGCGCGATCTTCGCGCGGTCATCGTCGAGCATCGCGGAGATCTCGTCGTTCTCGCGCTGCAGCTCAGAGTGAGCAGCTTCCGCAGTCTGAACTCGCTGCGCCACTTCGTTGTAGCGCTTCTCCAACTCACCGTACTGCTGGAAGAAGGACGTCTTGAAGCCATTCATCTCCTGCTCAATAGCAAGACGTTCAGACTTGACCGCTGCGAGTTCCAACGTGAGCTGCTCGTTGCTCTGCTTGGCTTGAGTGAGCTGCGCAGTCAGCTCGTGCTCCACAGATCTCAGATGCCGCGCTTGGGTGTTCAAGCTGTAGACCTCGTGTTGCGCGCGCTCGAGATCTTCTTGAAGGCTGGACGCGCTCTGAGCGGATTGCATGACGTTGCTGGCAGTCTGCTGCAGCTGCGCGAACTCAGCGGTTTTGGCTTCCAACTGCTTGCGAAGGTCCTCCAAGTCCAGCATCGCCTCCTCGTACTTGGTTTCAGCTTCATAAGCAGTCTCTTGAGAGAACTCCTGGAGGTTCTTCAGCTGGTGCTCCAGCGACGCAATGTCCGCCTTCTGGAGCTCGTTTTGCGCCTGTAGCTCGCGAATTTTCGTCTGAGACTCGCTCACCTGCGACTGCGCTGCGTTCAACTGCTGGAACAAATTGTCTTGCTCAAAAGTCAGCTCCGAAATCCGTTGCGCGCCGGCGCCTTCATGCTCACTGGCGTTCTTTCTCAGCTGCTCGTTATCGCTTGACACTGAAGCAAACGATGCCTGGATGCTCTGGAGTTCAGTAACCAGCTTCTCGTGGGTGGCTCTTTGAGCCTGGAGCTCGTGGTCAACCGAACGGAACTGCTCGGCGTAGTAAGCCGCCTCCGAGTATGCCGCCTTCATAGATTCGAGCTCCTGGTTCAAGGCGCCGTTGTCAGTCTTAAGCGTCGCAATCGTGTCCTCCAGCTCACTCTGCACACTCGAGCTTTCTGCAAACAGAGAGCTGACCGACTGAGATTCAGCAGCCTCCTTCACCAACGCGTCATTGATAGCTCTAAGCTCTTGCTCCGAACGTCGAAGACTTCCCACGAGGTTTTGTGCATCTGTGTGAGCAGCTCTGGTGTCTTCCAAGTCCCGCTGGAGAGCGCTGTGGTCGCTGCGCAACTTGGACAGCTCCTGCTGGAGTGCAGCAAGTTCGGCTGAGGTGCCAGTGGCAGCTGCTGCAACAGTCTTCAATTGTTCGATCTCCTGGGTCATTGCATCGTTCGAGCTTCTGAGGCCAAGCACCTCCTGGTTCAGAGACTGCCACTCTTGCGCAAGCTGGTAAATCTGCTCCTGGGCTCCGTTGTTCGCATTAACCAGGTCTGCGTTGGCGTACTGAAGCTGGTTGTACTGCGCCAGCAGCCCTCCGTACTGCTCTTCGGTGTTCTGAGTCGCGTACTGCTTCTCCACCACCTGCTGCTCAAGTTCCTGCACTTTTTTCTCGAGCTCCTTGGCGTTCTCGTTCACCTTTTCAGCAGCACCGGCAGAGAGCAGCTTGTACTGCTCTTCGAGCCACGTGTTGCGGTTGTTCAGGTGCAGGTTCAGGTCCATGGCGTCCGACAACTCACGCTGAGCAGCCGCGACCTGGTCCGTGAGCACTCGAATCGCACCGCCCTTCCATGCTTGCCTGTCAACCATCAACGTAAGTTGCGAGTACATAGAGGCAACAGGCAGAGTCCTAACAAAGTCAATGTACGTACTTGTCCACAGGCGCAACTTGAGGCACCGCGGGCTCCACCACGCGGGTTTCTGCTTCTGCCTGAAGCTTGCCCAACTCCTGATTCTTCTCGTTCAGTTGCTCTTGCATCACCTGAAGCTGGTATTCCAGCTCGTTCACCTTGTCCAGGAGCGCAGACTGACCCGAGAGCGCCGTCTCACGCATCTCCGCATCGCGTAGCATCGTCTCAGCGGACGCGAGCGCGAGCTGCTGCTTGAGGTCCTCGTTCACCTTCCAAAGCTGCACGCAGTCCTCCTTGTAGTCGCCGATCTCGTGCGTCATTTCCGCGATCACGGTCTCCGAGTCGTTCACTTGCTTCTCGAGCTCCTCGATGCGCCTGCGCAGCTCTCGCTCCGTGGCGTCGCTCTTGCTCACTACTTCCACTCGCAGTTCGCTGAGCTCGCGCTCCTTCTCGCTGATCGTCTGCTCGAATCCGTGCTTGAGCGCCTCGAACTCCTGAGCACCACTCTGTCGCGCCGCCTCGAGATCCTCAGTCAACTGTGCGATCTCGTCGAACTTCTGCTGCGCGACGACCTGGCGATCCACCTGCAGCTCCTCAACCAGGGCCTCTTGCTCCCACAGCGACGCCTCCAGAGCATCGTGAGCCTGCTTCTGCTCAGCAAGCGCCTTGTCCTTCGCCTGCAGCTGCGCCGCGTACTTCGCGCTCGCTTCCTCGTCCGCCCGCTGCATGGCTTCGTTCGCGCGCTGCTCCATCTCGTCTCGTTCGCACTCGACCTCGTGGATCTCGTGGTTGTACTGCTCGCGGATCTGCTGGATCTCCTGCTCCTTCGACGCGATCGCAGCGTCCAGCGCCGCTTTGCACGTGACGAGCTCCTTGTCCTTCTCGCCGATCTCCTTCTCCAGCTGGACCTTGACGCTCGAGAGCGCGTCGCGCATGTCCGTCACGTCCTGCAGCTGCTCCATGAGCATCGGCTCGGTCGTGAACTCGAGCTTGTACTGCAGCTGCACGTTCTGGTCCTTCAGGTCCTCGATCTGGCGCTCGAGCTTCTTGATCTGCCTCGTCAAACGCTCGCGATCTTTCTCCATCTACAGAGATACACACACAGCCGGCAAACGAGATCAGTCTCTGCACAATAGGCAACATCAGTGACACAGGCTGACGCACCCCATCGACGAGCGTCTTCTTCTCGAACTCGTGCTCGCCGACCTTCATCATGAGCTGGTTCATGCGGCGCAGCAGCATCGCCATGGGTGTGTCGTCATCGTTCTCGTTATTGAGCTGACCTCGCGAGCCTCGTCTCGAGGACGTCGAGCCCGGCGGCGCGGGGATCAGCGGGGGTCCAGACGCACTCGACCCCGACGCGCGGCGCGTCTGTCCCTGCTGTGACGTCGGCGGCGACGGCGGCAGCGACGACGACTCGCTCACGCGGATCGTGGACGCGGACTCGGAGGAGAAGCGCATGGCGTCCGCATTCGACGGCGACAGCGGGGGCGACGACGCCGCCGTGGACGCGACCGAGAGCCGCAGCTTCCCCTGCAAATGCTGCTGCTGTTGGTTCCCATGCGAATTGCGCGGCGACGGCTGCTGGTTCTCCTGCTCGTCTAGCGGCTCCAGCTCGACCGGCGAGGCCTGCGGCGCCGCGTCGTGCTCGCCAAAGAGGACCGTCCACATCGCTATGAGCTTGTACGGCGTGGGCAGGTAGGTGGCGTCTGTAGAGAGAGAGAGGGCGGGCGGGCGGCTAATGGGGAGGGGGCGTTTCGGTAATGGACGTGTGTGTGATGTCAGGCGAATAAGCGCCTCTCTCGATTGGAAAGTGGCGTGTGTTGCGCGTGCGTGCGAGGCGTTTCCGTTGGTTAAATCACTAAGCGGAATAAAGTCGACACCTTGAGTCGAGCGTGGCCAGCATGGCGATTTGGAGGCACCATAAACGCGCTAAATCGACAGCCAGAGACGCCTGTAAATCGACACGTGGCTTGGTCCAGTTCAGACCGGGAAAAGCGAGCCAGTCCCAGGTTCTGTATTTTCCTGTGGGGTTTTCATTGAGGCTGCCGTGAACCAGCTCGCAACGATCCAAATACATAATAGCGTTGGTTGATACACCACGACTGTGTGTGTGTGTGTGTGTGTGTGTGCACGCGCGCGCGTGTGGATATGACGCTTATACTGGCAGGCCATCCTTTAGGTCTGCACAGCGCCTCAGACCGGTCCTGTGAGCCCCTGGCATGCCGTCGCCAGATCAGGCAATCGGTAATCTCGGCCTCCTTTCCGCAACAGGGATCTTGCTGCAGAAGGTGTTCCGAACGTAATGCCAAAAGTGGTGTGGAAAGTGATCCGAACGTAGCGCAAAACAGCAGAAGAAGCAAGTTGGCGTGGGCCACCTGAGCGGTACATCGTACCACACATGTACCACTGGCGTACCGAACGGAGCTCTCTTTTGAGAACCAACCAAAGCAAAGAAGTGGTGGCCAGAGTCGCTCTCAGCTTGAAAAGACAGACGCCGGCCGGCCGCGTCCTCGAGACAAGCATTGTGTGTGTTTCAGGAGCCGAACAAGAGTTCCCTCAGCCCCGCAAGCACCCGCACGCAGAGAGCAGCAGCCATGGTCGTGTACAACTTTAAGAAGATCCAGACCGTGCCCTCGGCGTCGGACTTCATCGACATCGTGCTCACGCGCACGCAGCGCAAGACGCCGACGGTGATCCACCCGACGTATGCCATCTCGCGCATCCGCGCGTTCTACATGCGCAAGGTCAAGTTCACGCAGCAGACGTGCCAGGAGAAGCTCAGCCAGATCATCGACGACTTCCCGCGCCTCGACGACCTGCACCCGTTCTACGCCGACCTGATCAACATCCTGTACGACCGCGACCACTACAAGCTCGCGCTCGGCCAGGTGAACACGGCCCGCGCGCTCATCGACAACATCGCCAAGGACTACGTGCGCATGATCAAGTACGGCGACACGCTGTACCGCTGCAAGCAGCTTAAGCGCGCGGCGCTCGGCCGCATGTGCACGCTGCTCAAGAAGCAGAAGGCGTCGCTCGAGTACCTCGAGGAGGTGCGCAAGCACCTGTCGCGTCTGCCGTCCATCGACCCGAACACGCGCACGCTGCTGATCACGGGCTTCCCGAACGTGGGCAAGTCGAGCTTCATGAACAAGGTCACGCGCGCCGACGTCGAGGTGCAGCCGTACGCGTTCACGACCAAGGCTTTGTACGTGGGCCACTTGGACTACAAGTACCTGCGCTGGCAGGTGATCGATACGCCTGGTATCTTGGACCACGCGCTCGAGGACCGTAACACGATCGAGATGCAGGCCGTGACCGCCCTGGCCCACTTGCAGGCGTCGATCCTGTTCTTCATGGACATCTCGGAGCAGTGCGGCTTCACGATCGAGCAGCAGCTGAGCCTGTTCCAGAACATCCGCCCTCTCTTCGCCAACAAGCCGCTGCTGCTGGTGTGCAACAAGATCGACCAGACCAAGTTCGAGGAGCTCACGGAGCACCACCAGGCGCTGATCAACGGCGCCGTGAGTGAGACCAAGGCAAAGATGTTCACGATGTCGAACCACTCGGAGGAGAACGTGTCGGAGGTGAAGAACTACGCGTGCGACCAGCTGCTGGCGCACCGCGTGAACTCCAAGGTGAAGGGCAACAAGGTGGCCGACGTGCTCAACCGCCTGAGCGTGGCCGTGCCCGTGGCGCGCGACGGCGTGAAGCGCGACGTGACGATCCCGGAGAGCGTGATCGAGGCGCGCGAGGTGGGCTACATGCCGCCGGCGCGTGTGCTGCAGAAGGACAAGATGAACGCGAACGGCGGCGCCGGCGTGTACTCGTTCGACTTCCGGGAACACTACAAGGGCATGCTCAAGGACGACGAGTGGGCGATGGACTCGGTACCGGAGATCTGGAACGGCAAGAACATCGCGGACTTCATCGACCCGGACATCCTCAAGCGCCTCGAGGCGCTCGAGAAGGAGGAGGACGAGGCGATGGCGAACGCGCCGCTGGACATGGAGGGCGACGACGAGGAGGAGGTCTCGGACCTGGACGACGAGCAGAAGGACAAGCTCGCGCGCATCCGCAAGAAGAAGGCGATCATGGTGGCCGACCACCGCATGAACAAGAACAAGAACCGCTCGTCGCTGCCGCGCAAGGCGCTCGCCAAGCAGCGCTCGCTCACGGACACGAAGAAGCAGCTCGAGGACCTGGGCGTGGACACGAGCCACATGAAGCACGCCGCGGCCGTGGCTGCCAAGCGCCGCGCGGGCGAGGAGAGCAGAGGCCGCAAGCGCGACCGCGAGGAGATGGGCGACGTGGACATGGAGGACGTGGGCGACATGGACCTGCGCACGCGCGCGCGCTCGAAATCGGCCGCGCGCTCCAAGTCGCGCAACCGCTCGGCGTCGCTCGTGGCGCCGCGCAACGAGAGCGGCTTCGCGACCGAGAAGACCCAGGAGGCCGTGCGCCGCGCCACCAAGCTGTCGCAGCGCCCGCTCAACAAGAAGGCGCGCGCGGGCGAGGCCGACCGCAAGCCGCTCATCAAGCTGGCCAAGTGGCAGAACTCGGGCAAGCGCGGCAACGGCTCCACGTACTCGCGTTAGGTTGCGTTGTCAGCAGGTGCAGCATAGAGAGGAATAGGAGAGCTGGCTGCTGGTGGCATGCTGCTGGTGGC
>JAASFQ010000831.1:0-13614 GCA_023333845.1 Globisporangium polare | reverse complement strand
CATTTGATTGGCGGTGCTCGCTTCGTCACCCTTCGTGGGTTTCGTCAATTGCTGAGTGAATGGCGCGAGCGCTTTGAAAGGGAAATAGAGAGGGCGGGCAGCACGTTTGTGACCAACAGCAGCAGCAAATTGCGCCTTGTTCGGATCAGGCGCACGCAGCATTGATTGTTTGCTTGCTTGTCTTGCGCAGTTGTGTTCGTGAGGCCAACGCGCATGAGCAAACAAACAGCCGAGCAGGCCATCATGCGCATGAACAGCCGAACCAACAAGTGTACCGTACCGCGGAGGAGGGGGGACTCTGAACTTTGCGAGCCTGTCTTAGTCCCAAACAGCTCACTCCTCCTCCGCTCGCCACACGGATGACATCTCGCGAAAGCGAAGCGCCCACAGTTGTGGTCGCGCTTGCGTGACGTCCTCGCTCAAGCTTTCGAGCTTTCCCAGTCTCAACAACCGGAAGACGTCGGCTGAGTGGGCTGGTTTGCTTGCTCCCCACCTGGTTCCACGAGATGCCCGCGTTGCACCCATTCGCTCCATCTCCTTTGAGGGAAACTTCAGTTTCGCGGCTGAACTTTTGCGCGCACGCCAGAATTTTAACAGGACAGGCAGACCGACCGCGCAACCAACCACACTCGAAAGCAACCAGCAAAGCGAGTCTCGCTCGTTGTTTGCCGTGCTTGCTTGCTTGCTCGGTTGATGTTTGTCGTTTGCTTGGAGGCTTGTGCGCGTTTGGCGTCAAGTCGCTTGCGCGTTTTATGAAAAAGGAGCTGAACCACGCGCGTTGAAGCTTGCAAGAGATGCTGCGCGCGGCTGTCAAAACTTCAGCCATCGGTCCGGTGCGCTGCCGCCATTCTTTTTTGCTTCAGATCGCATTGCTCCCGTTGTTGTTTGGCACACTTGTTCGGCACACAGGATCCGCAAACGAGCGAGGCGGCCAGAACCGGTTCTTCGCTCGGCCGGAAACGCTTCTGGGCGGATTGATGATCCCAAACGCGCAAGAAGACTTGCTGCGGTTGGCGGAAAAGGTGGTGGGCCGCACGCACCAGCACAAGCAAGCAAACAAGCAGATGGGAGTTACGCGCCAGCTGCGTCTTGCTCAACGCATCGCAATCCGCGCAAACACGGAAATGGGAGAGGGGGCGGACAAACAACACACGTACAGTACAGCTCGGCGAGACGGCGACAATCATCGCACCACCACCCGAGCTGCTCCCTTTTGCATCACACGCTGCTCAGCTCTCTCGAGCGAGGTGACTCGTGCTCGCTTTACCGCAGTGTAAGCGAAAGTCGTGTGATTTGGGGGGGGGAGGCAAAACAACAGCTCGCACAACGCAATAGACAAAGCCACCCGTCGAGGAACAAGTGTGCCACAAGCAAACCATGCTCGTTGCTGTAGTCAGACAGGCGGCTTTGGTAGGCTTCCGTTCATCGGCGGGAGATCGTTCTGTGCAAAGTTGCAAGCGCGAGAATTGTCGCTCGCGACAGGAGGTGTGTGCGAGTTTGCCGGGAGTGAAATCCCTTTTTGGTGCAAATATCGGGATAGACAAGAGTATGTCTTTTTTCTGCCAAAACCAGAAATCGAAACTTCAGTTTTTGCTCGAAAAACCTTGTCACGATAAACCTCGCAGGTTTTCCGAATGGAAATTGGGTTTTTGGGTGTGGATCGTCGTGCGTCGTATGCCTTTTTAGGTCAACCACAGTTTTATATTCTCGACTGCCGAGTCAAGGCGCTATGCTGACATTTCGAAACCCCTGCTTACCCGTAGACAGTCGTTATTCAAGGCCGCTCGGCAAGGTCGTCTCATATTTTGGTTGACGGAGAGAGGTGCGCAAAGCGAGCGTGGATGTGTGTGTTTTTGTTTGGCATCCCCCAAACACTGGCGGGTGGCGCCAGCCTCCTGCTGGCGGAACGAGCAAAGCAAACAAGTGAGCTCAGCCGCCAGTCCGCAAAGGCTGAAGCGTCGTCCGTCCGTCCGCCCGCCCGCAACAACTCACACAACATTCCCAAAGAGTCTGCGTACGTGCGCGAGCGAGTGACGCAGCACGCCCGCGGCCTATTGCATCCCTCCGCGCGCGCCTCGACGCCGCCGACGTGGACGCACGGCTTCAGAGCGTACCATACCGCCCGTCCCTCCACTGTCGTACCGTAGGCGAGCCACCGCCCGCATTTTCGCGAAGGAGAAGAAGGACCGCGCGCGCGCGAGAGAGAGAGAGTGGGACAGAAGCTGCTCGTCGCTGGCCGCTGGATTGATTGACTGACTGACCGACCGATCATCACAACAGACTCGGCCGCGTCCGCACCGATCGATCGTCCCCCTCCCCCCCCTTCGTGCGACTACCTTCCCGTTTGTTCCAGCCCACTCACGCGTCACTCGCCCTTCAGCCGGCGTCCGTGAAGTGAGTGAGCGAACTGCAGTTTCGCGGCTCCCTTTCACTTGCGGATCTCGTCGCTCGGCCCCACGCCGCCGGACGCACGCACGCGCCCACATGATGAGAGATATCAGCGCCAGGTTCAAATACAGCGAGCGCGACGCGAGCAAGCACCCGGCCCAGGCGGCCGCGGTCGCCGCCGTCGTGGACGCCGCGTCGGCCGCCCCCCTCCAGCCAGCGTCCGCATCCACGTCCGTCCCCGTCCAAGCACAGCCACCTGCAGCCGACGCCTGCCCGCCCCGGGAGCTCATCCAGCGCTGTCTACGAAGCTACTACCGCGACATGGAGAACCGCACGGCCACGTGGCGGTCTGTGAGCCAGCGCATGCAGGAGGACCTGGCGCCCTACTCCGTCCTCAAACTGGGCGGCTTCTCGCTCGGCAACGTGGCCACCAAGCTGCTGGGCCACGTCCTCACCCACACAACCAACCTGCGGACGCTGGACCTGGGCTTCAACCGCATCACGGACAAAGGCGCGACCCTGTTGGCCAGGGCCCTCGAGCAGAACGCGTCCCTCGAGAGTCTGTACCTGAGCGGCAACGACATTGGTCCGGCGGGGGCCAAGGCCCTGGCCCAGGCGCTGGCCAAGAACGCTACGCTGCGGTCGCTCCACTTGAGCGGCAACAACATCGGCGAGGAGGGGGCCACGTACTTGGCCGACGGCCTCAAGGCGAACCGCGGTCTGCGGTCGCTCTACATCGGGACGAACGGGATCGGCAGCAACGGGATGAAGTGTTTGGCCGCGGCGCTCACGGTCAACAAGGTGCTCGAAGAGCTCACTTTGGGCCAGAACAAGATCGGCAGCAACGGGATCCAGCACATCGCGGCCGCGTTTGCGTCCGGCCACACGGTGCTCACGACCCTCGAGATTGGGAAGAACGCGATCGACCAGGACGGCGCCATCGCGTTGGCCAAGGCGCTCTGCAGCAACACCAACTCGCTGCAGAATTTGTATATCGACAATAACCCCATGGGCGACGTGGGTGCGAGCGCCTTCGGGGCACTGTTGGCCAAGAACACGGTCATCCGCGTGCTGGACCTCAGCTACTCGCAGATGTCGCTGCTGGGCCTGAGAGACCTCAGTATGGGTCTCTCGTACAGCGCCTCGCTGCTGTGTCTGCTCTTGGACGGCCACGACTGGGCGTCCACGCAGTACATGAAGAAGACCAACGGCCTCACGGGCGCGTCGCTGTCCACAAAGGGTGCGAGCAACTACGCGGCCTCGTGTATTGTCGGAGCTATCAACTCGAACCCCAAGTCGCTGCTGCTCAAGCTCACGGGCGTGGACCTTAGCTTAGTCGTCCCCGCCACGTCATTAAGCGCCAGCAATCTCAGTCCAGCGAACACAGCCCAGGACGGCAGCCGAGAGACTGAGGACCCGACCACAACAACAGCAGGACCTGTGGAGAACAACAACAGCAGAGAGGCCGGCGGCGTCACTAGGAGGTACTCGGACACGCTCACGCGCAACGAGCGGGTGCTCAAGTTCCTCCAGGACAATCGGCGGCCGGTCGCCAGTCTCAGCAGCAGCGGTGGGATCAAGCGCAAGAATGTTGACGACGCGAACTCGCCGTCCGCAGCAAACGGAGGGTCGTCCTCAGGCAGCTTTAGTGACGACTCGGGCGAGCCGCCGCTGCACCCAAAGTACCAGCGGCTGGACGCCCACGGGCCGGTCAAGTCGAGCTCGTCCAGCGGCAGCATCGGCAGCAACAGTGACGCCATGGCCATGGCCACGGCGTCTTCAGGGATCGCCAGTGGCGGCCTAGCCACAACATCAGCCTCCGCCTCCGCCTCAGCCCAAGTGAACCCAGGTCAGCCAGCGTACACCTCACGAAGACCGCCGCGCGTGGGGCTCCCGTCCCGCGGCTCGATCGTGCAGTTTCCAACGATCCCAGCAGAGACGCGGCTGTCGCTCAAGAGCCCGCGCTACGAGAGCACGATGGAGATCCAGGTGCGCAAGGTGATCGCGGACATCGCCACGTTGCCCTTCAATGCAGACGAGTACGCGACGCTGCAGACGTTCTATCTGGGCGGCTGCCACGGTCCCAAGGACGCCGAGGAGTCCAAGGCCAACAACACCAGCAGCTCGGAGGCCACGACAGCCAGCACCAGAGCCTCGGGCATCTGTTCGGACGGCGCTGTGGACGACCCGTGCGAGCCGAGTCTCTGTCCAGCGTGTCGAACGAGTCGGTTGGCGAAATTCCGGCGCGTGATGGCGCTGAAAGCGAGACTGGAAGCCAGAGGGGAGGCCACGGAGAGCAAGCTGCTGGTGATCCTGCGGCAGCTGCACTATTTAATCGGCGTCTTCCAGCACGTGGACAACGCCGACCAGCGCATCGACAGCATCCTCGTGGCGGCCCACGACCCGAGTCTGTTGGCGTCCCCGCCGCGCCACCCTGGCCCGTCCTCGCCGGCGCCCACCGAGTTCATGCAGCCGGGCAGCTGACTGAGTAGCCCGCGCATAGCAACACAAGCACACTAGAATAGAGGCAGCTGTCATGTGATGACAGAGCGCCATGAGCCAGCCAGAGCTCAGGACGACGAGAGCTGAATGGAGCACCCCCGTATTTATCGACCCATTCAATTTATTACTCGGAGGCTTCGACTCTAAGCAACAGGACAGTTGTCTTCTGAGCTATTCACCAAGTGCACTGTCCAATGGGGAATGACTCATAGTACTAATGACCGAAGGAGCTCTATGCACACAGAGCACGACAGCGAGCGACAAACAAAGAGGATCATGGCATCGCATGATCCGGATCTCCTCGTCGGAAATGAGCTCTTGGTCATTTTCAAAGCTGAAAAGCCCAAAGAGATCCAGAACAGCCGCCTTTCGCGTGCACGCAACTGGCCATCATTCCTGCCAAAATCCACTTAGGTACGTCCTGTGTACATATGATCCAATCAGCGCACATGACGACCAAGTCTGGTTTATCATTAGCCCAACCAGACATATAAAGAGCAAGCGAAACACACACCACCTGGAACCCTCGAAAGCCCAACCAGGTTGGTCGGGTTCGACCGACCGAGCAGCTCCCTTTCGGACAAACAAAGAGCCAAAGACGAAGAAGCCAAGAACAAGATGAGCGCCATGAGCATCGCCGACAAGACCCCGCGCGTGGTGGACGAGGTGGCCAAGTACGCCAAGCCGCAGGCGCTGGGCGCGCGCGAGCTGCAGTACGGCACCGCGGGCTTCCGCGAGGAGGCCTCGCTGCTGCCGTCCACGTGCCACCGCATGGGCATCCTCGCCGTGCTGCGCTCCAAGAGCGAGGGCAAGATCACGGGCATCATGATCACGGCGTCGCACAACCCGGGCGGCGACAACGGACTCAAGCTCGTCGACCCGCGCGGCGACATGCTCAAGCAGTCCTGGGAGAAGGTGGGGCAGCTTGCGTTACGCGTTGAGTAGGCTGCGTACCCATGGTAATGTGTGAAGCTGACAGTGGTTGTATGGCTCGTGTCCTGTTTCATGTGCGTAGTACGCGGCGCAGTTGGCGAACGCCAGCTCGGACAAGGTGGTGGACATCCTCGACTCGATCATCCTGGCCGAGAAGATCAACTTGGACCAGACTGGCAACGTGTTTATCGCCAAGGACACGCGCCAGTCCAGTGAGGTGAGTGACATCACGAAGCCCAATGAGCCCTATCCGTTGCTTGTTATTACTGGTACCAACCATGTACTGGTTGTATTTCTTGTATGCAGAGCCTGGCGGAGCTCGCGCGTGAAGGCGCGCTCGTCGTGGGCGGCAACGTGCTCGACTTTGGCCTCCAGACGACCCCACAGCTGCACCACCTCGTCCGCATGGTAGGCTTTGTATTGACATTGCCATTCATACTTGTCTGCTGCTATTGGGCCAAAGCTAATGACCTCGTATTGTTATTGTAGTGGAACTATGAGCAATTCAACAAGGGCGACTGGGCGTCGGAGGTCGGATACTACAACATGCTCACCGACGCGTTCAAGCAGCTCACCGCCAACATCGACTCCAAGGTTCGTATCCACGTCCTATCGCAATCTGTCACTCAATGTGAATGCTGTAGCATGGAACGTCCAATCTAACCGTCTCATCTTGCTATGCTCTCTTTTTCATAGAAACTCGAGATGCGCACGCCGCTGTACGTCGACTGCGCACACGGCGTCGGCGCTTTGCAGCTGGCCAAGCTCGCGAAGGAGCTGGGCGAGTCGCTCCACCTGGAGATCTTCAACACGCCGAGCGATGGCGAACTGAACCACGAGAGCGGCGCCGAGCACGTGCAGAAGGCGCGCAAGCCGCCCGTGGGTCTCTCGCGTGACGCCGACCGCGGCAAGCGCTACTGCAGTCTGGACGGCGACGCCGACCGCGTGGTGTTCCACTACTTTGACCAGGAGGGCGCGTGGCACCTGTTGGACGGCGACAAGATCGCGTGCCTCTTCGCCGAGTTCTTTGCTGACAAGCTGCGCGTGCTGGAGCTCGATAAGGAAGGCGTGACCTTTGGTGTCGTGCAGACCGCGTACGCGAACGGCGCGGCGGCGCGGTACCTGCAGTCGCGCGGCATCCGCGTGGCGCAGGCCAAGACGGGCGTCAAGTACTGCCACAAGAAGGCGACCGAGTACGACGTGGGCGTGTACTTTGAGGCGAACGGCCACGGCACCGTCGTGATCAAGGACGCGCTCGTGGAGCGCCTGCACAAGTGGGAGAACACGATCCACGACGAGCGCAAGAAGCAGGCGCTGTCGCAGCTGCTGGCTGCGCACCAGCTCATCAACCAGGCCACGGGCGACGCCATGAGCGACCTGCTCTTCGTCGAGGTGCTGCTCATCCAGCGCAACTGGTCGATCGCGGACTGGGACCGCATCTACAATGACCTGCCAAGCCGCCAGACGAAGGTCAAGATCGCCGACCGCAGCGTGATCAAGACGGACGAGGTGGACGACACCAAGGTGCTGGGGCCGGACAACCTGCGCGCCGCGCTGGGCGAGACGCTGCAGGCGTACTACTCGAAGCAGGGCCGCGGCTTCATCCGTCCGTCGGGTACCGAGGACGCCGTGCGCGTGTACGCGGAGGCGCAGACCCAGGCGGACGCCGATGAGCTGGCGCTGACGCTCGCCAAGCTCGTGCACCAGCACGCCGGCGGCGTTGGCTCGGAGCCCAACTCGTTCGTTGCGTAAGGATTGCGTGAAGTGGTGAGGTGAAGACGTGAATGAGAAACCGAGGTGATGATGAGAGAACGTTTGCGTTTGCATTGGTGAGCAGCAGCAGTGGCGAGAGCGAAGAAAGTGAAGTTTTCCAGGCGAGAAACAGCGACAACAAAATACATCCTGGAACTGATTTCCCCCTTCTTCTTCTTCTCATTTCACAGCCGAGCTCTGCAGCCCTCGCTTGGCTCTTAAAGTGTTATACTTCTTGCCTGGATTCTCAGGTGCTGGCCGCGTTCATTCTGCACTCTGCTCTATCTGAGCTTTTACGCCTTCACCGACGTCACAGTACTCACGATTTGGCAAGCTCCTTCCTATCAGCAGAGTCTCACGCTTGGAGTTCGAGCTAGTGGCTTGCTCTGCAACGAGGCAAATGGCAGTGCGAATCTCGTGGACGGCGTTGCTCAGGTTGAAGTGGTTGTCTTCATCGCACTGTTGCACGAGATGGCTTCTGAGCACAAACTCGAGCAATAGTGTTTACCGCCATTTGACGAGCCTCCGAGTCTTCAAGCTGTGATGCTCAGGTCGAGCAGCTTTGCCTCTCGTTCTCGCCTTCCAAGCTTTCAAGAGTCCTTGTGGTATGAGCAGCGAATGCTCGGTTGCTCTTCGAAGCTCAAGCTCCCCAGCTTCCATCGAGGCTTTGAGGTGATCGAGGAGTCCGTTCAAGTCCCGGTTCCAGCATTTCAGGTCGAGCAGTGAGCTCGAGTATCAGATCTTGTTGACACTTTAGTATCAGGTACCAATCCACCTTTTGGTATCAAACTGAAAGGGGGGTATTATTCATGCCGCTCACAACTTGATGAACACCAGAACACAAAAATGGCGAAGACGGTGACGCTGCTGTGCGCGTGGGGCTGCGCTGCACTCTCCCTCACAGACGCAGCAACACGCAGTGGCGACGCCTCCCCGCTCTTCACTGCGCACCAGACCAACGCCTCGGGGGCTCTGCTGACGCTCTCCACAGCTGACACCGACGCCGACAGCGTGTGGATCCAGTACGAAGAGTTCGTCATGTCACGAGCGCGCAGGAACCCACTGGTTTTGTACTTCGATGGCGGCAGCGGTGCTGAATGTGATGCAGCGGGTGATACTCACAGCGATGGCAATGACGAAGAAGATGAGATTGTTCAAGAGCCTATCAACCTTGATGCTACTGAGAAAGCACAGGAGTGTCGTGCTGCGCTCGCCCAACAGAACGATCAGCTGCTGACTGCGATGGATGGGGTCGCGCTTGCGAACAAGCGGCTCGGGCTCCAGGTCGTGCACGTGCCAGACGCGCTCATGGCGCAGTTTTCCCGCTATGTACGTATCCATCTGCCTCTCATTATTGGCTGCTGTACAGACGGAGAAAACGTCACTGAGTCTTCATTTCGTTACTGATGCATGACCTTATTTGTGCATTTAGCACCGCGTGACGACGCGTCCGTCTCTACTCTGGCTGTCCCCACGCTCTGCAAACGGATTCCAGCGATACCCGCACCCAGAGACCAACGCGCTCGACTTGTCGGCACCCGAGAAGCTCATTGAGGTGTTCACCACGAACCCCAGTCAGAACAAACCAACCAACCCCACATCTCACATTTCCAGTCCAAGTAGTACTACAAACCCAAGCCTGAGCCCGGAGCAGCAGCTCACTGCGGTGATCAGCGAGTTCGTTCGCCAGTGGTACGCCAAGAGCGGCCTGGTCTCAAAGTCTGGGGCTCTAACAAACCTCAGCACCCAGACAGACTCACAATCGGACGAGATAGCGATCGTCGACTTTGTCCCCGTGCTCGGGCTGCTCGCGTTCCTGGGCTTCGTGGTCTACGACAACCGCGAGGTGCTACAGCGCACGCTCGAGGGTCGCTTCGTGTGGTTCATTTGGAGCCTCGGCGTGCTCTTCGTGGCTTACAGCGGCGTCTTCCACTCGGTGATCCACCGCATGCCGATGTTCTACTTCAGTCCGCACCACGGACTGTACCTGTTCCACCCGAGCGGAAGGCGGCAGTTCGTGCTCGAGGGGCTGCTCAGCGGTAGCTGGAGCTTCTGCGTCTCGCTCGGCGCCTTCAGCATCGTGGAGATCATGCCCATGGAGCGCTCGCGGTTCGCGCGCAACGAGATCTTCTGGTACTCGATGGTGATCATCGGCATTTCGTACTCGATCCTCTACGTGACGT
Source organism: Globisporangium polare (assembly GCA_023333845.1). Lineage (NCBI taxonomy): Eukaryota > Oomycota > Peronosporomycetes > Pythiales > Pythiaceae > Globisporangium > Globisporangium polare. The sequence continues at coordinate 3,856 of JAASFQ010000831.1, read as the reverse complement.
TCATCGGCAAGAACAAGTGGCTCAACGCCTAAATGTTGGCACACTGAGGTTTGGTACTTGCGTATCAAGGCGTGTCCAAGATACATAAGCATGGTGGTTTGAGAATTGTTTTTAGTATCCATGGGCTTTGGTACCGGGACTTATATTGGAGCGTGAAGGCTCTTAGAGCTCGGACTTTGCCGCCAACTGCGAGAAGAACTGGTGGAAGTGGTTGAAAATGTCCTCACCGGTGGTCCACGGGACGACCGAAGCCTGTACTGTGTCGCGGCTCTCGCTGATCCTCTGCAGCAGGCCGTACTGCTTGCCGTCTGGACCGTCGCTGCGAGCAAACACGATGTCCTTGCTGAAGTATCAGACAAGCACGACATTAGCCATTTAAGTATCAACAATACAGCTCACACCATGGATATGTTGGTACCTGGACAGCTTGGTCGCGGGGCAGTAGTCGCCCTTGCCGTCTCCCACGTAGAGCACGTGGTCGAACCTGCGCTGGCTGAGCGTGCGGTCGATGATGCGGCCTTTGCACATGTTGAGCTGGCAGTGCGGACACCCATGGGGCTCCAGGTGGCGCGCGTGGTACCACTCGATGCGCAAGCGGCTGCTGTGCACGGCTGTGACGCCATCGTCCCCAATAGTTTCATCAAAGCGCGCCGGGTTGCTGTGCACTTCGCTCACGAGCGGCGCGAGGCCCTGCGCATTCAGCATGCTCTGGATGAACATCGTGTTGGCGTCGCTCACGATGTGCACCACGGCGCCGTGGCTCTGGGCCGCGAGCCGCACGGCGTCGAGCATCTTGGGCTGCACGGGGATCCGCGCGAGCGTTTGCTCAATGTCCTGGGCCTTGAGCGCGGGCTTCTCGACTGAAAGCTTGAGCATCAGCTCGTCGATGAGCTGCGTCCACTGCGTGTGCATGTACCGGTCGCGGAGCTCCTCGAGCAGCGCCGGATGGAGCTCGCGGAAGACGAAGAGGTCCGAGTCGACGTCCACGAGCGACTCGTCATAGTCGAAGACCACGAGCACCGATGGGGGGTGCTGCTGCTGCTGGTTGGAGCCGTTCGCTCGAGCTGCTGGCGTCGTCATGGGAGGCTGCGAATTCGGAAGTGACGCTTCCCGCTATGCTTGAGCTTCCGGCAAACCAAAAAGGTCTGTGTGAAGTTGCCGGAAGAATGATTGGAAATCGCGAATTTCGAGAATCTTGCCGGAAAGACCAATCATGAAAGTGAGGCTCGATTTGTTCAACAGCACGTGTTGTCCTACCACAATCGGCTCGTAATCGACCCGAGGTCGAGTATGAGTCCGAGCGGGCTGCAGCCTGTCGCTACGCCATTCAAATTGCTTCACGATGAAGCAGTAGCTGCCGAGGAGCCTTGACACGCTTGTGTGGACGAGAAAGATTGTGGCTCGCAACTCACAAAAAGAAAGTGCCCACCTCGCATGCGACTTATATTGTTGAGCACGACTTGCTAACTGTCTCGCCCCGCTAGTCGCACATCCACTTGACTTGCTTCGCTCTATTCAATGGATGTGGTCGCAGTTCTTGCACTTTTTGTTCCACATCTGGATCGTGTGCGCCGCGAACGTCGGACACTGGCAGATGCGGCACGCGCCCATGATCGCCGCGCGCTCGGCGAGCACGTCCTTGTGCGCCTCGATGTGGTGCATCGCGTTGAAGATCGCGTCGTAGAGCGGCTTGGCGGCCATGGGCTGGCCCATATTCCCACTCAGCAGCTCCTTGGGCTCGAGGTCGCGGCCGTAGAACTTGCGATTCAGGTCGTTGCGCGTCGCGATGATCGAGCCCTGGAGCGAGATGCCCGCGTATAGCCCTTTGCTGTGTGAGTAGCTGTAGTTGGCGTTCAGCCTCGTGGTGCTGAGCGCCGCGGCAGCGGTCGCAGATCGCCCGTAGGGTCCCACCGCGATGTCCAAGCCGGCGCCCAGGTTCACCTGCGGCTTGTGGAACACCTCCACGGCCCCGGGTGAGCCTAGGATGACGATCACTTCGACGACCTCAGCGCCGATCTCAAAGCCTCCGCCCATGCCGATGGTGCCGATCGCCGATGGCGCCGACCACGTCCCGTCGTCGAGCTTGGACACCACGAGCCCGGTCCCGATCTTGCCGATGATCATGAAGCCCGCCTTGATGATCGTCATGATCGCCAGGCCGTGCGCCTTCTCGAGGAACGCGACGGGGATCGACCGGTCACTCGCCGCGGCGTTGCCATCTCGAAAAAAGTTGCCGATGATGTCCGCTGCATTCTGGCACTCTTTCTCTAGTGAGCTCGTGTACGGGAGGTGCAGTCGCCCCTTCGCGTGGTGGTTGTTCTCGGCATTCGAGCGCGCGTAGAGCGCCACGAGCTCGTCCTGCACCGTGTGCAGCTCCGGCGAGCAGTGCAGACACACGCGCTGCGGGATGGACTTGTCGTACCCTCTCGCGCCAGGGATCTGTTCGCCCCATGGGACCAGCAGCCGCAGCGGCGAGCACGAGCTGCAGACAAAGTATCCACAGCGTCGACTGCATTGCAAGGGCACACGCGCAAAGGTACCGTGAGCCATCAGTTCGATATGATCACACAGGCTCTCTATCAATCGCAGTCCTTACCACTGGTGGCGGCGCTTGGTGACGTCAAAGGCGATCTTGCAGATGTCGCAGTTCGGGTGGTTCGAGTACCGGCCTTTCATGATGCCCCTCGACGACGGCGGACCGTCCGCGCCGTTTGCGTGCGTGACCGGCACCGATTGCGCGCGGCGCAGCGGTCCATTTGGGTTCTGGTCGTAACTCTCGGCGCTGCTGCTCGTGCTGCTCTGGCCATTGCGGATGAAGTTGGCCTCCTCGTGTTGCTGCGGTCGCGAGTGCTGTGAGTGGTTGCTGTAGCTGCCTGCGGTGCCACGTCCGTTCGGCGTCATCGCGGACGCGGATCGGCCGATATTGCCGACGTTGGGCGCGCGCGCATGCGTCATCGCTGCTGGCTCAACGTACGCGGCGCCGCAGAGCGAGCACACGGGTCCTTCGCCGCGCACGGCGCCGCACTGCACGCAGAAGTTGGCGGCCATGGCTCGTTGGTCCGTGTGTGTCTGTGCTGAATAGACGCCGATTGGTGTATTCAGCGCGCAGGCGCTCGCTGCCTTGCGCTCTGTGTCTGTCTGTCTGTCTTCACACTTCCATCCCCTTCGTCCCTTCCCTTCATGCGGCGGGCGGCTTGCTTCGATGACCCACTGTGTTGGCCCGACATGATCATCACCCCCCGACCTTTCTATCACAAGTCGCAGAGATGCTCACAGATTGACATGTCGTCAAGTCGAAACGTTCTGAAAACCCAGATGGAAGTGTGGAGCGCTTCAAACAGCGAGTGTGGAGCGACGCACACACAGAAGAAGTGACATGCCGCATGTGGAGCGCTCCAGATCTCGCAACAAAGATGCAGCCACTTTCTCTAAATTTCAGAATAGACACGCAGGACTATTTGCATCCAATCAGAGCATCATATTCAGATTTATGTCCAATATTGTCTCTTCTTCGTTTTCAGCGAACAGAAAAAGTCCTGTCAAGGAGAAAAAGAACCACGGGAGCCAAAATTAATGGCAACAGAAGAATATCCAAAGCGGATGACACGCATGCGCGTTCGACACTTTCCCCTTCGCTCTGTCGGTTGCACACTTCGTGTCTCTCGCGGTTGCTGGCTGCCGTCGGGGCTTTTCTCAAGTCCACTCTCCCACTTCCAAATATGAGCCGCGTGTGCACCACGTGCGGCGTTGAGACGCTCGGCACGTCCGCCGCGGCCGCGAGATTCTGCGCCAACTGCGGCTCCCGCTACCAAGACTCGTTCCGCAGCAATGGCTCATTCTCCCATTCGCAGCATAT
>JAASFQ010000830.1:0-13617 GCA_023333845.1 Globisporangium polare | reverse complement strand
GAATTATAGTCTCCCAGCACCTTTTATAACAATACCAAGTCCAAGTCTGCGAGTTGTCACCAGCGGTCACCGTCGTGTCGCTCAACGCCGAATCACACTTCTTGATCCTGTTTCCATGTCGTTTTGGTCACCAAAGCTCCAAAAATGAATCGGAGATGGACGCTGCGCATCTCCCCATACAGAACGCGTGACGTCTACCAAGTACAACAACACACACCTCAATCGCCACCGTAGAGTCTGAGCCGACACACCAAGAAACCTTTTCGAATTGCGCATGCCGACCGACACGCAATGCCAACTGGAAACGCGTCCAGTCCGCGGTGCTGTGTTGAACGTGGCACCTCATCAATCTCACCGAACAACTGGCACATTTCAGAAAAAACCTTTATTGAATCGTTATTTTCTACCAATTGAATGCAATTGGAGCTCCTTATCCAGCCAATGAAAAATGGCAAAGCTAGCATTTATAACTAATCAGAAAGCTTGAAGGTGGTTTGAGTTTCTGAAAGAGGGCGGGAAAGATGGAAGGAAACATGCGGGGGAGAGAAGAACAGATGAGCATGGGAAACATTGGCACATGACGTGCCAGCCAGAAGCGTGTGGGTATGGAATAGATAAGGAAAATACCAAAACAAAATACGACGACAAACCACTACGATCGATATGCACACGTGCGCGCCTCTTTCTCCTTCTGTCTATGCGGCCTGCGTCCGGTCGTTCTCGTCCTCCTCTTCGCTCGAGAACCCGCCGCCGCCGCTGCTCTCGACGCCCGACCCTTCTTCGTTCTGCGGCTCCTCATCTTCGTCTTCGTCCTCTGCTTCGTCGTCGTCGCCTTGCTGCTGGGTCATCTCTTCGTCGTCCTCCTCTTCCTCTTCCTCTACTAAGCTATCGTCCACTTCCCCCAGACCATACATAAACTCGAAATCCACCTCGTTCGACTCGCGGCGGTCCGCGATGATGCGATTCACCTCGGCCTCCACGACCACCATCGTCGTGTCATCGCAGCCGGTCTTGTTGAGGATCGACTCGCGCTCCGTGGGGTCCAAGTACCCTTCCTCCATATAGCTCTGGCGCCCCACGCGACTGCACTCACAACATACACCCAAAACGCTGTTAGCTGAGCATCCTGCAACGACCCCTTGACAGCCACACATTCAAACGAACGTACGCATCCGTTCGCTCGAGCTCCCACGAGTCCAGACGCCGGCGGCTCCGCGATCGCTCGGTAAACGACATGCCAACCTACACACACACAGCCACACACATCAGAACACGACCCCACATCACATTCTCTCTACACATACCAACAAACACGCACTCACCGGAATACCACCGGACGTGACGGTCGTGGTGTAGATCGTCGGCTCGAACTCGACGATCTCAGCGGATTCAAAGGACACGCGTGGTCGCTTCTTGTACCGCAGCTCGGATGCCACGGGCACCGCCGGCTTGGCGGGCTCTTCCGGGGCGTTCACATCGCTCTTGCAGGTGTCGGTCACGGATTCGACGCTTTCATTGTTGTTGCTGTTGCTGCGCTCATCGTTCTCCTTCTCCTCGGCTTCGGGCTCCGACGCGCCGACCTCGCGATCGAGTTGATTGTCGACGGTCTCCAACGACGCGGACGCCGTCATCGTCGTCGTCACTGTGGACGGACTACTGCTGCTGCAGCTGGTGGTAGACTTGCTGGAGGGCGACGTCACCACGGCCGCGGCGGGCGCTGGCGGGGGGAGCACCACGGTGGTCATGTGGACGGACGGGCTCGCGTCGTGGCCAAGAGAAGCGCGGTCGCGAGCGGCGGCGGCGGCTGCTTTGAAACTTGCTTTTGCCAGGAGCGCCGAGGCGTTTGTGTGGATGCGGGACGCTCGCGCGAAACGAGGGACTGCGCTTCGGAAAAGAAGCAGTTCCAGCCAATGGGCGACGAGCTGACCCGAATGTGCTGACCAGATTGCCAGTCCGCCTCCACGTAGTTGTTTTCACGAGTTATTATGAAACAGGATGGCTCGACGCCGATACAAACAGCGCACCAGGATACGCTTACGGAGGTAACTGGCTGGTACAGGGATGAAGTGGGGATGGAAATGGTGCAAGTCGCTTATTCAATGACGCACTTGTCAGAAAAGAGCGTCCGCGGACTGTTGACTCGGCTGTAAGTGAACATTCAGAGCTGACTGCTTGTGAAACACTCCGAAATGAAAATAAAACGATCCCGGCAGTACTGCACGTCATGTTTCTGCTCCGAAACGGACCGGTTTTGAAGCGTGTGGATGGGCTTGGGAGAGGGAACAAGCTCGAGAGAGTGCAACAGCGCCAGAAGCAAGTGGATGTCGGTCCCTTGTCGTTCATGATGAGATGGCTTCACATCGATTTTGCTGCAAGTTGTCCTGCGTCTCCGCCAAACCAACACATGCTTTGTTCATTTATTCATGTGATCGTTTGTGTGAATTGGGCGAATGAGCTCGTGCTTGCATTCAAATTACTCGCCTCCGCTGTCAACAAGCAGCCCGAGCCCTGCAGGCTCAGCAAGCGACTTGCTGCTGCTTGTTCTGGTCGCGTTGTGCAGCAACATCCGCGCAGATTGCGCCCGCGCTCGCTGGCAAGCGGACGCCATAATCTTTGTGGTGAGACAACAAGCCGCGATTTGGCATTTTGGAGCCAAGCCGGCTCGCTTGTTTGCCAGCGTGGGGGTTGGATGTGAAGGCTGCTGTGACGATTGAATGATCGCGCGCCGCAAGGAGCGGATAATAGGAGACGCATGCATTTGCACATTTGCGTTCAAAACCAACAACGTGCAAACGGCGTCGTCAATGGGTCCTTGGCTGATGGCACACGAGCGCATCTCTCGCAATAAATCAACCGAACGACTGGCTGGCGCTCGCCTCCGTCTTGCTTGCTTTGCGGACCGGACAGACGGTCCAGGACGAAGCAGCCACCCACCGCACAAACAGCCAGATTGTCTCCTCAACAATGCTGTCCGCCGCAAATATCCGATCAAGTTGACTCTTGCAAGGTGCTGCGATGTAAATATCAGATGCTATTAGTGAGCTCTACTTGAACGAGTGAGTGCGGTGGCAAGAGCCCAGCATCTCCCCTGAGTTTCCAGCATCCGCTCCATACACCGGCTCTTTCAGCCGGCTGCGTCTCTTCAAAAAAGTTGGACCGGTTCATATATTCAAGCAATTTGATCGTATACTGTATCGGATATGAGGTGCGCCTGAAATGGTTCATGCTCTTGTCTGGACGCGAAGCCAGGCTTGACACGCTGGTATACGAGGAGCTCATGAAAGAAATCCTGGCCCAAACACACGACGCTTTCAAAGCGTCCTCTGAAAAATTTGGGCTCAACAGCCGCTCGCCTTTTCCATAGAAAGCAGCCAAAAAGGACGTGGATTTTCAAGGCAAAATCGGGCTCAAAACGCATTTCGAGGCGGAGGATCGTGTGACTCTGGCGCAATTCGGGATCCCATTTCGAAGGAAAAGCAGGCGCGTTTGTTCGCCAGGATTTTGGGATTATTTCATGACCCCGCACACCCATATCGATGGGTGGACTTGCCATTTGTATGCGGGGGGAGGGTAAACGAGGAAGAGCGTGAAAGGCACTCCGCTATTTCCCGGAAGAATGAACTGAGAGACTGTCCAGCGTATACATTTCGTGAGGCAGAGAAAGCTTTTTGCGTGATGGCATCCTTTCGTCCTCTCTCTCTCACTCTCTCTCTCTCGCATCTTGAAGGAGCGACAAACGACATCTTCCCCTGCTGGCGAGAGTTTTTGCAAGTGAGCTTTATGCCTCTCCAGCATAAAATGCGACTTTTCTCAGACCGACGATGGCTCTGAGCAAACGAACCGACTGATTACTCGCGAGCGGGAAAATGTGCACGTTTGGGCGTTAACAGCACCCGCCAGCCGACACAAACGATTGCCGACTTGCGCGCAAGTCGTTTGAGCGCGCAAACAAGAGCGACTTGCACGGCCGCAAATGTTTGCGCTCGCGGTTTGTGAAGCGAGGATGCGAGCAACAGCGTCGCCATCATCGGACTCAAGGACCGGTCTCTGCCCGCATTTCGCGCAGCTTTGGCCAGCCGGCGGCGTGGTGCATGGCAAACGGTCTGGCTGACCCGCTTCAGCTTGTTTGTTTTGGCTTGCAATCGAAAAGGTCTCCCCAAAAGAAAAGAGGGTTCCCTCTCGCTCCTGCCACTCTCTCGTGATGATGCGCCACTTCGGCGCATAGAAGAGCCGGCTCCCTTCTCTTTTTCTTTTCGTGCGTTGGTGGCTCCGGGTTTCTGCGGAAAAGCAAAGGGGGGGGGTCACGAAGGATGCACTGAGTTATAGAGGATATATAAACTCTGAGGTCACTTTGCTCGACGACAACTGACTTTGCCAACCCATAGCATCAGTTGTAGCGGGTGTGCTGTGTTCATTAACAGAGCACCCGACTGCACAACAAATCAACACGCAAACCCCACAAAAAAGAAAGGCGGCCATTTGTTGATTTTTGGTTTTTCGCATCGTCCGCTCACTCACTTGGTCGGCTGGTTTTGTTCCCGCAGCCCCCCCTGTTTGTTTGTGCGTTCGGCCGGCCCCCTCTTTCCGCTCAGCTCTATTTTGCAATTCTCTGCAGAGTCCACACACACACAAGCAGCAGAGAATAATCCACAGGCAGGAGGCGTCATCCATCCAAGCAAGATCCACACGCGGATCGAACAAACCGAGAAGGCAACCAACCGTCCCGTATCCCCCCCTCCACATCCGCACAACTATGGTCGGCTTCCAACGCGACGAGGCCCGTCCGACGACCGCAGCCAAGCGGCCGTTCCAGGAGCTCCCGCGACTGCACGTGCCCACGCACGCGCTGGCGCAGCAGGCGCAGCCGCGCTGGAAGACCGCGAGCGCGCCCGTGATCATGCCCAGCACCAGCTTCAGCATGCTGCACGGCGGGTCGCCTCCCCCGCCCCCTCCGGCCGCGCCGCGCTTCCAGTTCTTCACGAGCACGGTCGGCGGCTGGTTCGGCCGCAGCAGCGCGCCCGCCAAGACGCTCCCGAGCTTCAGCGAGATCCTCGCGCGCACCAACCAGCTGCAGATCGTGGGCCAGGACGGCGACGAGGCCAGCGGGGTCAGTGAGCACTCGGCGCAGGACGTCGACATGCTCGGCGCGCAGCAGTACCAGCACCAGCAGCTCCAGATGCAGCTGGAGCAGCAGCACCACGAGCTCCTGATCCAGCAGCAACACCAGCAGCAAGCCATGGCGTTCGTCCCGAGCGCTGCGCCGCCCAGCTACACTGCTTTTGCGCCGCAGCCGATCGAGATGCAGCAGCTGGTCAACAACGGCAACAACAACAATGTGAACATGACCAACGAGATGGGACGCCCGTCGCTGAACGTGGTCGGCGCGATGGAAGCTCAGAGTCCGATAAGCCTCCCGTCGCCCATGAGCAGCCAGACGGGCGACGCCAGCAAGCGCCGCGAGCGCTGGACCGAGGACGAGCACGCGCGGTTCATGGAGGGGCTGAACCGCTACGGCCGCAAGTGGAAGAAGATCCAGACGTTCGTGCAGACCAAGACGGCTGTGCAGGTGCGCACGCACGCGTACGGGTACTTTGCCAAGCTGCTGCGCAACATGCCTGAGGATGACGGGGTGTGGGAGCTGGCTGAGGAGATGAGCTCGCTCCCTGGCGCGGTGCTCAAGGGCCCGGGCAACGGCAAGCGACGAAACGAGCCCAAGACGGATGAGGAGGGCATGAGCGTGCTGCGCCGCTTCGTTTTCTCGAAGAAGAAGAGTGACGATAAGAAGGCGGCGGACCAGGCCAGCGACGCGGCCGTGGACGGCGAGGCCCCAAGCAACTTGGCGAACCAGCAGCAGTCCAAGGAGGAGTTGGAGCAGCAGCAGTACTCGAACTGGAGCGTCGTGGAGGACTCGGCGGCGTCGTCGGCGATGCTGGAGCTCAAGCGCCAGCGCATCATGTGAGCCTGAAGCACGAGAGAGAGAGCGCGCGAGAAGCTGAGGCGTGTTTGTGTCTGTTGCGTCCGTCCCTCAGCTGGCGATCCATCCCCATGCGTGCGTGCGTCCATCCATCCATCCCTCCATCCATATCCATCCCTCCATCCATATCCATCCATCTACACAATCCCCAATTGGGCTCAAAACGAATGAGCCCCTCAAGTAAGAAGCAAGAGAGCGAGCGTTAGGTGCTCCGCTCCTCCCGTAGGTCATTAGGTCAGGCGTCTCGTCCCCCGCCGCTCAAGAAGAGCGCGCGCGAGGTGGCCGTGTACACATAAAAACCCAACAAAAAGACAGCGAATATTTATTTCTCTTGGCTTTGGTCGATGCTGCTGAAGGAAGGGACCTCCATGGAAGGAGGACAACTGGTGATTGTCTCACGCTCGTCGAGAAGCTCGTGAACTCCGTTGAGCGCGTGCAACACACACGACGCGGATTGACCTTGTTGGGGAAAAAAGGAATGGGAGCGCGGGACAACAACGCGTGTGTACCGTAGGGAGGGGGAGCAGATCAGATGGAACAACGTGCGTGTCAATTGCATCCATTGGCGCTCGGCCTTCGCTCACGTCTGAAAGCGTCCGCGTGATCTCACAACCTCGCTCATGGCATCCACATGGCGCGCAAGAGCTCCTTGAACAAGAAAGCGACACCTCGATCCAGGCAGCCAAGAAGACTGCGATCTTCTGGGATTGGGAGCTTTCTCCCATCTGTTTGGTCGCTTGCAACAGAGCAGAGAATGTGAGAGTATGAGGTACGACAGAGCATACACTGTATTGCTCATTGACATTTCGAACAACGACCGAGGAAATTGGAACGAAATCAAAAATCAAGCTGGCCAACTCTCGCGAGCTCACGAGTGGAACACCAACGGCGAATGGGGATGAGAACGACACGCCACATCCTCCTCACATGCAGGCACTGTATCACAGCCACCAGTCCCTTTGGTCCCACCTCCGTTAGTCTCACGCAGAGGAGGCGCTTTCCTGGCTTTTGACTCGAGGGAAATCCGCCTTGGCCATCCTGCTCTCGGCACGTGATGCACTCAAATGTGTGGGAGACCAGCAGCTCTGCGGACAAGTGAGCATTGCCTTGGCGTGTGCGAGTTTCAAACGACTGCTCTTTTGTGTTAATGTTACATGCATCCGTTGTCGTCTATCGAAGGCGTCCCTGAGCTGCCAATGGCCCAAGGATCGCCGTCCATTCATTTCGTCCTAATCACTACTATCCGCAGTAGAGCACGGTGGGGGCGTCTCGCTGCACCTTGAAGCGCACGCGCTGTTCCTGCTCTGCGAACCGGCGCAGGTGCTTCAGGACGCTCGCGAGACTCAGGCGCTGCGACGGCTCGCGCGCGCACATGCGTTCCACGAGCTCCCACTGGTCGTGCTGGGCGAACGCGCTGGGCTTCGTGGGAAGCCGCCCCGCGCTCACAAGCACCCGCGCCACGTCGCTCGAGACTGCACCCCACGGGTCCGTGAGCGTCACCGCCTCCAAAATGCACATCCCGAGCGAGAAGATGTCGGACTCGGGAGAGCTTGGCGCGCCGTCCAGACACTCGGGGGCGATCCAGCGCGCCGTGTGGTCGTCCACGGCTGCGTAGCTCTCGATTGCTGCCGATGACGACGACGAAGCCGATGACGGTCTCTCGGCAATGTTGAAGCAGCGGTTGTAGAGCAGCGCGCCAAAGTTGCGCACGCGCGCGCGCTGCGAGCCGTCGGTCGAGATGAGGATGTTGCGACACTGCAGCCGCCCGTGCACGATGTCCTGCAGGTGGAGCTCCTCGAGCGACTGCGCGGCCTCGAGCAGCTTCTGCCATGTGAGGTGGCGCTGCTGCTGCGGTGCGTCGCGGCGGCCGAGAAAGTCTCGCAGCGTCTCGTTCTGTAGCCGCACGGCCTTCTTCAGGTACGACACGCGGAAGTCGTCGATGAGCTTCACGTTCTGCTGCTGCTGCTTGCGCGGCGGCTGTTGTTGCAGCAGCTGCTGCTGCTTCTTCTGCGTTAGCTGTGGCTGTGACTGATTTTTGGCCTTGAAGCGCTTGTGCGTCGGCGTGCGCGTCGTCATCTTGACGACTGGTGCAGCGTCCTCCTCATAGAGCAAGACCTTCTCGCACGCGGCTCCGTCTGCGGACGACGGACTGATGCTGCAGCGACTAAAGACAACGGCGTCGACGCCCGTGGGGCTCGAGTCGAGCGCCGGCGACAGTTCGCCGCTCTCATCTTCGCCACCCTCCTTGGGCTGCGGCAGGCGTCGCACGGGGAACTTGCGGATGCGCACGCGCTTGGTGGTGGGCGCTGCCGTGTTCTCGACGAGCAGCTCTTGCGCGGGCGCCATCCTTCGTTAGTGCGGTTGTCGTAATGGTGGGAACACAGAAGTAATGCGCTTGTGTGGCAGCTGGGACATACACACGGGCCGAATGAGACCAAGAGAGCGAGAGAGAGACGTCCCACGAGCCCACGTGCCCACGTGCTCGCGAGCGGCTCTTTGGCAGATCGGCCACGAAAATCCGAACTCCGCACTCGCTCGTTTGGCGCATCGACAGGCCGGAAGGTGTCAACTTTGTGACGTGCGAAGTGACGACCGATCAGGCTTTTTCGATTGTTTGGCTCGGATTTGTTTGCGTAGCTGTCCGTCCACGTGTACAAGTGCTCGCGTGAGAAAATGGACGCGTGGATAGTGTCCGCGTGTGTGTCCACGTTCATGCCAGCAAGCGCTGCACCGCAGATGAACAAGGCGACAACGCCGACGGCAAGTGGGTGGGTGAGCGCCAAGTTGGTGGAGCCACCGCACGCACGAGCGCATGGCCTTTGGTGCATATACGCAACATGCGAGCGTCGCGGTCACTGTTGTCAACGACCCTCCCATGCGTCCAGCGGACGCCGTGTTCTTCGAGAGCGCAGCTCGAATCGAGCAGGAACTTCATCGCGTCGCTGTCGTCGATGCGTGGTCGCCGAGAGGTACGCATGCATGGCAGACATCCAACTTCTTCATTCTATAAGGCTACCGCGCGTTGTCTCACTTACCCCTGCCACCCGACTTACTCGATAGACGACGGACGATTACGGAAAGAGCGAGAGTGATGCGTTCCATCAGTGCGTTGCATGCGCGACCCAGAGCTTGTGGAGAAGATATTGCTGCTGCTGCTGAGCATCGGCTTCTTTCTCGCAGGGTGATGGTGGATGACAAGATCAATGCGCTCTCGGGCGCTCGCGCGCGTGATGCCCATACATCTTGCGTATGCACTGCAGTACGCTGGTCGCGTACTTCGGGTGGCGTTTTCGTCGGTGGGAACGGCATTGACCACGATCTCAAATCGCGCGTCAGCATCCACCAGAGCGAGGAGGAGAAAGCGCTGTCCGGCAAGGCGCCCGTCCAGATCGAGTAGGTCGTGTTGCACACAAGGCAAGCGCGGGACGCTCGTAAATGAGACGAGGCTCGTGAACACAAGCGAGCATCGCGCCAGGCTCTACTCGCTGAGCAGACCCGTGGGGTTGTGGCAAACGCAACGCACCATTCTCACCCACGCAGTCTCTGCGCCGGCCCGTTGATGGCGGTAGCTACGCAAGAAGCGCCTACTATGTATCCTTTCGGCCAGACCCAGATGAACGAGATGCTGCAGAAGCAACGCGTTCGACGGCGAGTGGAGGAGCGAGGGTGTCGAAGAGCAGGTGGAGCCGCTGCGCGCATGAGCGGATAGTGGTCTTGGATTGCGTCGACGCAGCTTGAGCGAGTCGCGGTTGCAAATGCCATCCGACAGACTCCGTGTCCAGCCGCTGTCGTTGAGCTGCATATCGTCAGCTGCGTCCAAACAGCAGGGGGGCGGATGCCAGTCAACCGATTCGTCGTGTTCCTGCTTCGTGACACTGCCACAGCTGGCGTCTCTAGCAGCTTCTCGAAGTCGCTCAGCGAGTTGCGAGCTGCAGGACGGGAGCCAGAAGAGCTGCAGCCACGGCGAGACGAACAATATTGCGTGAGCTGCGAGACAACTGGTTGAGCCGCATCAAGGCCTGTTGAAGTAGCAGAGTGTATCATCGGCAACGCCGTCAAGAGCGCAAGTGAGAATTTTGAGCTTTCCATGCCTCGCCTCCAAAGGAGCAGTCAGCATCTCCTGCGGCCCGTCGGCTTCCTCGCGCATAGAAGAGGCGTCGGTAGCTGTTTTCTTCGCCGATGGTTGGTTGGTGGCCGCACAAGCGCAACTGGAGCCGGTGTGAGTCGGTGCATTTTTGCAATTTGCAACAACAATGCAGACGCGCGCAGCTATCACCAGGTCAGCGGCACAAGGCCGCGGTGGCGTCGATGGCCGACGAGTTTGCGTTGCGCAGAGCCGCAATCAGCGCCAGCTGCGGCGGCCACCGAACTGACCTTGGTGATCTGGTTCGGCGCGCGGCTGAGCTGAAGGGAGTGAAGCGCTTCCTTCTGCAGGCTCACCCGCAGCACCCGCTACTTGTCGCGGGTCCCTGCGGCAGTGGCAAGACTTTCGCGCTCCAGCAGAGCATTCAGAAGTTTGCGGCGGCCTCAGTCGTCGTTGCCGTGTGTGCAGAGCCAGACGAGGTGGACGAGGAGCACGACGTGGTCAAGGAACAAGAGGTGAAGAAAGAGCACGAGGACAACAAGGGCGAGTTCATTTCGCTTCAAGGTCTTTTCATCGAAATCCGAGTCGCTGTGCAAGCGGCTATTAAGTCGCTTAAGCTGCCGTCATGGCGATCCAACCTCATGCAGAATTACGTGACGAACGAGAAAGTCAAGAAGCAGCTTCAGCAAGACATGTACGTTTGCTCGATCAGGTTGAGTATACCTTGTCCTAGGCTCGCATTCGTTAACTGTCTCTCTCTCTCCCCCTCCTTCTCTCTCTTATTCATATAGGATTTTGGTCATCAAGAATCTCGACAAGTTCATCGACAGAGACGAAGACAACAAGCAGCCAAGTTTGGTCAGATTCATGCGCTTCTTCTCGGGCTTGATGAACCAGTCGTCGAAATTCAAGGTGATCGGTACGAACCTCTGAGCATTTGCATCGAGGCTGCTTGGTATGATATCAACGAAATCGCTTGTGTGGCTGTTGTGTTCTATGCTATGCAGTGGTGATTCAGAGCGCTGAGCTGCGCGATCGCCTCCAAGTTCTCCTCGCGAACCGTGTGATCAGCCAAGTTACGTTTAGCGACTACAGTCTCGAATCGCTGGTTACTCTACTCGCGATGTTTGTGGATCGAGCGAGCGACAAGTTCTACCCCGAGCCGACGAGGATGCTGATCCAGTCGAACGTATTGGTGCTTATCGCGAGGAAAACATCGCAATATGGCGCGTCGAACGCGCGCGTGGCTGTTCGGGTGCTCAAACGCGCCGCAGCATTTGCGTAAAGCGATCAGGAGGAAACATTTCACTGAACGATGTTGCGAAGGCATGCAAGAAGGTATTTAAACCATCGAGTCTGGTAGTGAGGTGATATCGTGGGCTGCAAACAACCACACAATCAGCTTTAGCGAAGGATTACTTCAAATAGGGGCACAGCGGTGCAAGGCGTGAAGCGAATGTCCAGTGAACCTGTTCATAGGTACTTGATGAGCGCATGCAACACCAAGTGGACGGCGAAGAGGAAAGGAACGGATACGAGATCTCTCTTTCTCTCCCAGCTGGACACACAGAGGTCGATAGACGCGGATTATTTGCCGGGTATAGTTATTTCGCAGCCACCGATTCTTCTGGAGCTGCGATTTGTGACTGGATCGCAGGCAACCGCCCAGATAGCTTTATAGACTTCAACTCGTGACTGTTGCTCTTGGCAGCTCATCCATCTAATAATTATAGGATCACGGCATTACACTTCATACCAGCTTGAAGCAGCAGCGTGGATGTTTGTTTGTGTGTTCATGTATCACACTCCGAATTTGTCGAGACTCTCCTTGTAAGGATTCGCCGGTCCTTGTTGAGGAAGCCCACTGATTCAGAAAAATCCACCACCACACCCAGCCACCGCTTCAAGCACGATGGTCCATGCATCTTCATGGCAAGCACGCACTTGGGCTCAAATCGTACTTGCACTGCACTTCTTCTTCAGAAACTGACTCATGGTCATTTGCATATTGTATTCGAAGGTGAGCTTCAAGGACAAGTGAGTCGTCGGTCTGAGCAGAGCAGAGCTTTAGACTTTTGCAGCTTTTACGTGATCACTTTCAAACCTGCCATCTACTGCTCAGGTGCTTCACTCGACAATTCAACTACTCTCCACCTCCAAGCCTCACCTCGCCTCTCGCCCTCCTCTGCATTCACAGTGAGACCGAAGTTGTCTCGAACCAATCAGATGTCCTGGACTCACAACATCTGGAACGGGGCGAGTTGCCCTGGCAACATGGATGAAGACCGGTCCTTGTATTCCGGACCTTTAACTGGTACCTCGTTGTGTATTCTCATTTACGTGCATAATGCCCACTGGGGTTTAACTTGTTCAGCTCAGGGCCAACCACTCGGGTGTCCTTGTTGTTTTGGGCATGCAGCCTTGTGCATCCATACCCGCTCATATGAACCGATGCTTCAGAGTCTGTTTTGCTTGCCCAGCTACTGTTGGAAAGCGGCTCACTGAGAAGCCAGTACCGTCGCTCACAGATTGATGGTGAATCAGCTGGCCGACGTTTACTGTCGCCGGTCCATCTGAGGTCTCGACAGTCAAGCGTTCGTGCTGTGCCCACTATGGACATAGCGAATGCGAGTCAATACGAGAGTGATAGGAAACGAGTGGTGGCTGCAAGTTTGCTGCTGCCACGATGCATTCACGATAACCAAAACGACAGACTTGATTTTGCCAAACACACAACAACCTCCTGGCTTTCTTCCACCCTTGAACAGATCCTTCGCCGATCTTCATCAACGCCCCCGCGTACTTAGAGAACGTCTCGTTGTCGCGCTTCTCCCACATCATGACAGCCGTCAGCACCTTCGTAGCCGAACACCACCCGCCGTACAGGATCCGCAGTAGTTTCTTCATCGCCTCCACAGTGCGTTCACTCTCTGGGATGCTGTGCTTGTTCCACGCGTACCAAGTTGACGCCTCGTCGAGGAAGCACGACGCCATCTTATAGTACAAGATAGCCGAAGGCCAGCGCTCTCCAACCAGCGTCTCTTCGTCAGCTTCTACCGTGCTCTCGAAATGGTTGATCCAGTCGTACACACT
Organism: Globisporangium polare; assembly: GCA_023333845.1. Taxonomy (NCBI): domain Eukaryota; phylum Oomycota; class Peronosporomycetes; order Pythiales; family Pythiaceae; genus Globisporangium; species Globisporangium polare. The sequence continues at coordinate 466 of JAASFQ010000830.1, read as the reverse complement.
TCGGGTTCTCCCGTCAAAGTAAGACACTTTCAGCCGCTCCATGTTCCACTTGTGCTGATCGGTCTGCACCGTAGCTGTCGGGGTAGCCGTGATCGCCGATATGCTGGCACTTGTTGTCGGGTTGGCTGCTGTTGCTCCACTCGCTGGTACTCCGACTGCTCCCGTTACTGGTGCTCCTGTTGCTGCGCCGCTCGTTGATTGGGCACCACCTGCAGAGCGCATCGCTCTTGTTGATCGAGGTGTCAGTGCCATGCCGTTGCCGCGCCGCGCGCTACTTCTCGTCACTAGTCACGCGTTGCTTGTGCCGCCGTCGCTGTCCGTGTCCGAATCTGGGACAGCCACCAACAGAGTTCGCCTCGTCGCTATTACGGTCGCTCCGTCGCCTCGCCGCGTTGTCTTGCTTCTAGGCGCTGCCACCTTCGTCTTGCTTTTGAATGAACGCGCTTACTCCTACTTCTACTTGCTT